>JARQTC010000875.1:325523-336652 GCA_030142495.1 Cephus runcator
CCCCCCCCCCCCCCCCCCCCCCCCCCCCCCCCCCCCCCCCCCCCCCCCCCCCCCCCCCCCCCCCCCCCCCCCCCCATAACGCGCTCGCGGTTTTCTCCGGAAGACTTTGACGATTTGAGAAATATGACTCTGGAGACTTTTTACAGATTTAACGTACTCGTGTACCCCCCCCCCCTTTTTTCTGTCCGATGACTTTATCTTCTCGCGACGCTGCCAATCTGCATCCTTATCTCTGTAGCTATCTCTCTGCTGTGCTCAACACTTGTTTATCTGTTCATCCAAAGATAAAGCATACCCCTTAGTTATCGTTGTTTTTCGCTTTAAAAGAAATGCCTCGCGTTTTTTAAGCAGGAACAAAGATACTCGAGTCGGCAGCAAACGTGACTGAACAATGAATCTCTTGCAAAGGGATGCTGAGGATGGGAAGATGAGTACCAGATGAACAGTCAAGAAATATCTATATAGTATACAAAGCCCGAGTTTAGACTTGACTGTAAAACATAAAATTGAGATAATTGAAAGTAAAAAAAAAAAGAAATTAAAGGTCCATTCACAGCCTTACGTGAATTATTTGATTATCGTCAACATCAGCCTGTTTTATCCCTGGAACATTGTTCAGATTCTGCCTCGAGGATTGAATCTCTCTTTTTTCTTTCCCCTAATTAAATAACTGGCAATCAACGTCAGCTGCTTGACAATTAAAATCAATACTGTCAGGGGGGAAGTCTCTAACTTTATTTTATTTTTAAATATTTTCCTTCCTCTTCTTTCTCAAGCCGATATACGAGTAACGCGTCTAGAGGGAGTAGTAAAAGTTTTAAGCAATTTCAACTCGACTCGCATTGTCATTCGTTTAGCGATAGTGGCTGTATATACATATATATATATATATATATATATATATATATATATACCCAGTGAAAAGAATATACAGAGAGACAGGCAGGTAGGGCTGTATAGGTCGCCAGGGTGTCGTCCAAGGGATGACGATAAAGAAAAGGTGAAGCGAATTGAGAAGCTAGAAGAATTGCGGTGCGGGGGGGGGGGGGAGGGAAGGGGGGGAGTCAGGTAACCGTTGAAGCATCAGACCGAAAATGGAAGAAAAGAACAAGGTGGAAAGAAAAAGGGGGGAGGGATGTCCTCCGAGTAACTTTTTTTTTGTTGCTAATTTGCTAAAAGTCCCTCTAATTTGTGGCTCTGGTCGTTATTAATTCACGTTACGTATAAAAGCCCGTTGCACCTAACCTAACCTGTTCTTGGTCCTTACGAGTCATGGCTCGCACTAGGCGCAACCGGCGCTGGCAAATCTTGTTGGATTTGCTTTTTCAAATACATTTGCGCCGCGACCCTTGATTAATCGCATTGCCATCTTAATAAATTGGTTTGTTTGGATTAGCTCCTCTCACGGTAAAACAAGCCGCTGGGATCTTAATGGATCACCTAATGAGGGTAATCGCTCCCATCTTTACCTAACCGATGCCTATACTTGCTTCTGACAGAGACGAATTGTGCAAAAAGTTGGCAAAGCCCGACCGAACGTAATTTCATAAGTCGATTAGGCTCATTCTCGCTATAGCGTGCGCGCACGTGTATATGTACAGGGTTACCCGCGACAAACGCACCGGCTGAAGTTCGACGCGATCCAACGGTTTCGTTAGTCGGGGCGGTGTGACCACCTTGTTAAAGAAAAATAAAAGATACGACGTTAATGATATTATAGCGTTAACTTTAATTTTTTTTTTCAACCACGCCACGCTGTTCCCTTTGACGAAATTACCCGTTGGCGACTAAATTTCAGCTGGTGCGTTTGCCTTTGATCACCCTGTATATTACATACGTGTGAAAAAAAAAACTAAGCACCGTTTCCTTATTCAATGGGCAACCGTTAACAGCATCGAATTTAACGCTTGATCCCTCTTGATCAGAAGGAGAGACGAGGATGCTGGATTTGGGTTCTTGTTGATTTACGATAATTGTTATCACGTCGTTACGCAGATAAATATATATTTTTATTCTTAATAAAATAAATTTTATTTTATTTAAATGTCATCCTGCTATTTAATCATACACGTGCACTTGGCGCGTTCTCTTGAGCTTCTCTAAAAGTGTTTAGTGGGAACATAGCTATGTATGGTGTATATACGTATAAGGTGTTACGTGGACGAGGTGGGTAAGGTTGCGGGTGGGAGGCGTCGCCCCCCCCCCCCCTCCCTTCCATGCGTCTCTAGCGGAATAACGTAGAAGTTAATTGAAAAACAGGAAATTAAATTTTCGCAATTCCCAAGCGCGCCGGAGTCTGACGGATAACGGGAAGCGCGAGGAGTGTAAAACGTGGAATAACTTCAGTGAATAATCGACGCCTTTAATCATTCAGTCTTGCCACCTATGCGACTATCCGTACGAGCCTGGACAATGTCCTGTTTGTAAAAAAAAAAAAAAATTTGATACGTTATCGATTCTTGAATTTTTTTTTTTTTTTTATTGAATCTTCATACGACCTTCGTTATCGTCATAATCTTTTTGAATCTTTACGTCCGTGACGCAATACTTGTATCCTTGAATTTGACTCGTCTCCAACTCATTATTTTGCTTCAGGTTGTTCCTGCGTCGTGTACAGCAGCTCGTACAGCCCGCAGGGTGGGACCTTCACGTCGCCTGATTTTCCGAAACGGTATCCGCCGAATATCGATTGTCTCCTTTACACGTTCACGGGACAACCGGACGAAATTGTCGCGCTCACCTTTCGTCAGTTCAACGTTCGCCGTGTGGATGCCGAGTGAGTAGAGCAAAAAATAAATATCAATTACCAATAACCGACACGTGAATATTGAAAATTGCTGAAAGTCGTTGAAGTACTGTTGGCGAAATTTTGACCCTTTTTCTGTGTGGCGGTGAAAATTATTTTTTTTTTTTTTTACGTTTTTAAGGAAATTGCGTACTTTTTTTTTATACCGTGGGGACGAATTACGGCTCGTTATAGAAACTTCGTATAAACGAGGGAAGAACGAAAAGAAAATAGTATAAAATAACTGTCCTCCCGTTATACGGCTTTATATTGTACTTTATCGCGGTTTTTTTTATGTCGAAGGATTATACTTTTAATGCTTTTACATATCCGTTTCACGACCTCTCGATCCAGCGCTGTTTTTTTTTTTTTTTTTACGTAGGTCATTATCTTGATGCAATGTTGAATAATTTATCTACCTGATTGTCATTCGATTTTATGCCTTTCCAGAAGTAAATTGATTCTTGAATTTCCAAAATATTTTCAACCCACGAAGAATTTACTCCGACGTAGATCTTTTGCACTTTTGCAAAATTTGACTCGTTACGCAAGATCGCTAAATACCCGAGTGTAAGCCTAAAAGTGAATGGCACTTACTACGGTATATAGATTTCTAAAAGAGACCTGGCTACAGCCCGCCAATCCCTCACCGTGATCCATCCCGGCAAAAGCCAAAAAATCCAGACGGATGTGTCCCTCGAAACTCGTTGAAATTCTCGCCGGGACATATCGTAGTAAGAAAATTGGATCCATAATGACGTACACGAGAATCAAATGCAGACCGCGAGAAGCTGTCGGATAAATTTGAGTCGCAGAAAGAAGATTGATGGTCGAGAGGTAGACGGATTGGGGGTAGGAGAGCAGGAGGGGTCTCGCGACGTCTGTCTGAGGGAGAAAATAAGAGACCGTCCTAAGGGTGGAATAACGGGCGCGAAGAAGAGAGATACCAAGAGGAGGGAAGATGGGAGACTTTTATCCGGGGGGGGGGGGGGGGGGTGGTTATGCCAAGGGGTTGTCAAAGTCGGTGCTGCTACACCGAGGGTGGCCAATAATAAATTGGAGAAGATCCTGACGGAGTTCAGAGTGGATAGAAGGGAAGAGGGATGATTTCTCATAGGACGAAGTGAAACCGGAAGGAGTCCTCGGAGCGGGGAAACGTCTTTACGGGCTGAACGGAAGTTACGTAGGAACGTAGGGGGTGGGCTTGGGTAGCGGGGGTGTCCTTTTCTCAAGGAGAGAAATGAAGATAAAACAAAGTTGGAAGCAGGCACGTGGTAATGTAATGCGGACTCCATCCAAAGTCCGTCAGGGATTTATAGAGATTGATGCCTGATTACGGGTTAAGTCGAGCCTATCCTAACAAACGTCGATCAAATCCTGGATCTCTTTTTTTTTTTTTTTTACGAGCCATCTCCCTCTCCTCTTCCCCACTCCTCTACCCAGCCCTTCATCCTCCTTAGATGTCAGTGCGACGCTCGACGTCTTTTTCGACGCTTTCTTGGGGATGAGCGGACGGGGGTCCAGGAGGCAGCCTCCATCCCTCTTCTCCACGATGGACCCTGCCTCCTGTGCACCGTCGACCTGGTACACGTCGTTCGGGCTCGATCGCTACAAATGACCGGAGTTCAGGGTCAGCCTGAGACAAAACCATTCCGGTTGGGCGAACCCTGGGAAATCTTGGCGAACTAGCGGACGCGTCACTGTTTTGGGTACTGCGGAATATAGGGGGTCTGGCGATTGACCTGGATTGAGATTAAAATTTATTCGGGCGTAGCTTTGCGATATGACAATTTTGGGCGAATGGATTTTGGCTGCTTAATCTTTTTTTTTTTTTTTTTTTTTTTCTTACGTCTTTCAGCTTTACGACTCTTCTGGGTTTGCCGTCTTGTCAGTCGGCTGGTCGGGCTCAGAAAAGATTTTGAAGTAATTTTTGGAGAATTTTATTTTTATATATTTTTTTTTTATCGTCGTCATCACTCGCGCTACTGTGTCCTTTGTTGCTGATAAAATTTTTCACTCGGGGTTCACTCGTTATCGGCGACTTTGCTGGAACTCGTTCGATTTCCACGCTTTTGATTTCAACGCTGAAACCCGCCAGATGGTCCGAAGGGTTTCGCGAGTTCGTTGAATTTTTACGCTTTTACATTTTCTCACGTTTCGCCCCTTACGCAATAAATCTTTGCTCTGTAGTTTTCTTTTCAATGCAGACTCGAAAGTTTTTCATTGTCTCAAGTATCATTGCTCTCGTTACGCTCAGGATTTTTACAAAGGACAAGCCGAGTGGGACGACAAGTGAGGGGTGTCATTTCGTTAAATGACTATTTCAAAGGAATCGACCCGAGATACGAGGGAAAATGAAAAATTTATTTTCACCTACCCCAACGCATCCCATAGGCGTAGCCACCTTAACAGTATTTCATGAGGTCATCGCTAAACAATATATATATACATCATCCTCTCCCCTCGCGTCGTCGCACGGATATTTTTAAAGCACTCGCTTCGATGCTTATCTCGACGGCAAAAGAAATTCCTCCCTTTCGCCATCCTTTTTCTTTTTTCTTTTTTATCAATTTATCATCGCCCTAGGACCCTAGACAAATTTACGGTCTATGCCTCGGGTCTTGTAGACATAATATAATGCCCATAACTTAGCAATGTGTATCCGTATAAAAATTTTCACAATACGTGTCGGTTTGGTCGCGTAATGAAACGTCAAGGAGAATTCGAAAAGAATGTAATTGCCAAAAAAAAAAAAAAAAGGAGAAATTCAATGCAAACGATATTCATCAGACCCAAAATTTCATGGACCCTATGACGTCATATGTCAGTCTCCATGTCGCGATCCTGCTGGAGCCATAGGCTGGTGACGTCATTCAAGATGGCCGATCCTTGAATATGGGGGATTAGCTTGACCATGCATGTCGCTTTTAATTCCGAACCCATGTGTTGGGTTGATCCGATCGCCAAGATAATAGGATAATATCAACTTATGGGACACACCCGTTTTTGCAGCTTTATCACGTTAACGGGTCAAATCGCTGAACGTGATTTAACAAAACGCTCCCTCCCCTCTTTTTCTCCCCCCCTCAGCCCTTTTTTTCTCACCATAGTCCTTTTTCCTTGCGCCACGAAAATCATAGAGTGACTACGGGGGAAAAGCAACGTTGATCGCGCGAAGTCCTTCGCGGGGAGCAAAGACCCAGAAGGAGACCTTAACGGGGATGGCGAATCAGAATAAGAGGTTTCAGGGAGGGGGGGGGGGGGACGCGTGAAATAAATCCAAACGTTTCTCAACGTCACGATGATAAATCGAACGAGACTTTGAACTTACGAGTTTGAAATTATCTAAAAAAAAAAAAGGATCTGTTAACTGTAACAAGTAGAGCCGATAAGCCGTTACATTGCCCCCCCCCCCCCCCCAAGTATTTACCCAAATTCACATCCCCATTGGGGGTTGAATAATTTTTGGATACGAGTATCGTCCCTCTGATAAAAAATTTTTTTTTCGTAAAATTTCCGTTCGTATCACTTATCATAAATTTGTCAAAAATTTGCATGTTGCCTAATTAAAAAGTGACGTGCATACAACGTGACAGGTTAATAATTTTAAATGGATAAAAAAATTGTCGCAAAATATTTGCAGCTCAAATCAATAAGTACACGTCTAACGTGTATAATGCGTTTATCCCGTGCGCAGCATCTTTCTAAGAAGCTTCAATCTCCCGATCGGGACGACGAGTGTCTTCGGTATCGTGAGAACGTCCACCAGGACAAGACTCGCCCTGGAGTAATTCGTTCCCCGACACTTGTCACGTCTTGGTCTCCTAAGATGTAATCTCTGTTTACGGAGCGTGAATTTAAATCGCGTCTTCAGCCGTCGATACGAATAAACGCACGTATATATGTAATAGGTATCTGGATAAGCGTATGTAAGAAACGTTTTTGTATATCTATCTAGCTACTGCCAATAACTAATAGGGAGAGAGAGAGAGAGAGAGAGAGAGAGAGGGACTGAACTCATTTCCACATATGACGCGTAACAAGTTTAACGGAATATCTGGAATTCCAAGAAACAAGGGTGGAACCGACTGTACGGTGAGGTCGGAGTGAAACCACAAGTCTGGATAAAGTCAGGGTGCAGGACTACCCCTCTCGCCCCCAAAAACCACCCTTACTTGATTACACCGTATACCAGTAGAGTCCCTCGACGTTATCTAACCCGCTGAACTTGATTGCAAGTACAGATACAGTATACACGGAGGACTTATCTGCCGTATCCTATAAGGGTTGCAACTACCCCTTTACAATATATCGCAGATCCCAACCCCTTCGGTGTCTACGTCTGTTTAGCCAAACTTACGTCGCACTCCGACTGTGCTGCAGCGTCATTCGCCGAGGAAGTCCAGGCCAATACAGTCATCCCCTGTATAAGGGATGAAAGACGAAGTTCACCCTTTGTCCTTGACTTTTGTATCCTCAGACGGTCAGGCCGGTGACTTACAATTAGTTTACGTGTAGTATCTTACCTTGATATTATCCAGACTGGAGTTTATGGTACTCCCGTGTATGGGGCTGCGTCTGTCTATGCCCATATGGTGTCGCCTATGGGGGTGTTTAGTATGACGGGTAGCTGTAGTCACTCGAGCATACCTGACTTTTGGCTTCGTTCCATTCTCTTGGGAATTCCCATGCATTGTGCTCTACGAGAGTAAAAGTTGCGATATCAAGTCTGCAGGAGTATAAATAGGGTAGGGATTCGGGTCGTTATATATTACGTGTATAGTTTTTATCTACGACCCTCCACAAATTTCCATGCCAAAAGCCGAAGAGCGTCTCATTGAAATTGCAGGATTTATTTGCGTCAGTAAAGAATGGTTTACGTGTATATAATTTTTTTCTACAGATTCCTACATTACCCACAGTTACTTCGATCCCCGTACCAGGGATATTAATTTCACTGTCATTCGTGCGCGTTTGATATCGCGCGCGGAGTATTTAATTGCTTGTAATTTCTCGGAAACTAATCTAGATTCGCTCGTATTACGTTTCGCGATGTAAATCCATGCATGCTATATTGCGTATGCAAATAATCTACTGGATATATATATATATGTATATACTGACCGGTATTATGCCCGAATTGTCGGCGGGGTAACCTCGAACAGAGGAACTTCCGACAGATAAGACATAGCGGAGTCAAGGAAGCAGTTACGTAATATACGGTTTCCACCCAGCACGCAAATGTCCCTAGATACTTTGTCATACTTTTTGGATGGGTGGACGGGATTGCTAGTATTTCTAGTATATTTTTTTTTCTTCTCACTTTGTACAGTACGTACCCAGGGGTGCTGTACTTGGAGGCGCTTAGTCTCTCGGAGACATCTTATCTCCTGCAGTATCTTCTGCTTACAGATACAGCATCATCTGGACCATATTTTGTTTTAAGAACGAAAAAGCATAAAATCACTTTTCCATTATGAAGATCGATGGCATTGACATTTTTTTTCGGAAAATCTGAATTTGTATCGGGGGGGGGGGGGGGGGGTTATATGGAAGTTTCTTATACGCGGTGTGTTATGATTTGCGTAATTCTCTCTTTTTTTTTCTTCTCTAAGAGATTTCTTTATCTTGAAATTTTAACAGCATCTCCATTAGCCAGCACTCGCTTGCCGGGCTCGTATTTCACTGGCTTCTTTACCTAGTATCAAGTCATTAAGACTTGAGTATACACGATACCAATGACATTTGTTTTCCCACTTTCAGCGAGTAAAGAAATGTGGGTATTATTTTTGTAGGGTGGTACGCCGGGTTATCAATCATTCTTTATCTTATTATGGCGAAGGCGACGAAAATTTTGTCACGAGTTGGCTTTGTTTTTTTTTCTTTTTCTTTTTTTTTTTGACAGCGGTATCAAAGCTGTTCCTCCAAGAGACACGTGAAAAGTCACGCGATATCGAAATCACGTAACAAGTGAACCGAATGATAATAAATTGCAGAGAGCCGAACGGGTCGAATCGATCGGAACAGATTTAGAGGGTCGATTAAAATTCATTGTTATCGTCATTGCCCGGTGTTTGAAGAATAACAAATAAAAAAATGCATATAGCGACGTTCTCCAAAATTATCCGTAGAATCTCAAAATTACCTAGAATCTCTCGGCTGACGTCAGACGGTCGTCACTCGAGCATTCGGGAAGCTGAGGAAACACAAGTGGAAGTCCAGGAGCGGAGCTGCGAACGATAATAGGCGACTGATGTTCGCATTAGGAGATGTGTAGAATTTGGCCACCTTGTTGAAATTCTCCCCCCTCCGACCTCGGAAACTTACTATAGTATCGCACGCTGTACGTACGTACATATACTGCCTGCTTGATGACGTCACGCGGAATTATACTTGTCGAGTGCGTAATTGCCGAGATTAATTATGTGCAAGATGAAATTCCAGGACGTCCGAGGGTTGAGAATTCGCAGTGGGTTTCCGCTCTTGGAATACAGACGAAATTTCCAGGTCGGGTCGGAGACGTGAAATTAGTCATAAATTTGAATCCCCCCCCCCTCAAATATTTGATTATTCGACAACATATCCCGTAGCTGTGAACACTATCGCGGGACTTTACAGTCGATATGGGAATCGTCTCATTGAGAGGGTTACAATCTTGATAACGTGATAAGCCCCTATGGCTAGATGATCATGATAATGGTACTATAATGCATATGCTATATATATATATATATATATATATTTGGGGGTTCGGGACAATTTGAACTTCCTGGTAACAATAAAATATTCCCATTCGTCGAGACAATAACAGTCGGCCAATGCGCGGGACTCGTGAATGACTGTGAAAATTTCTTGGAGGGTGGCTCTTTTTTTTGGCAATAAAAAAAAGCGAGAGGGTAGCGATATGGGAAACTAAGGGAAGAACGAGAGTGGGCAGCGCGAAGTTTCGGCCTTGCGTGAGTGTTTCCCGGATCTACTCTGGGCAGATACAGTCAAAGGATATAAGGGTTGAATATGAGGGTACGGGATAATCGTAAGGGATGAAGGCGGAACGGGGGGATATCACAGTCGATGATTTCGCTTTGATACGATCCGGGATTGCGCTGGTTACGCGTTAAAGTGATTTCCTGAAGGGGTGTTTTCAACCCCCATTGCCGATACGCGGCAGCCAGTACGCGAGGGACTTTGGGCTTACCACGTGCGTACTGTTTAATATGTCGCTGCATACCGGGGATATTTCTTTCGCGAACGGGCAAAATAATTATCGCGAAACTCCATTTGGCAATTATGATTTATTTGTTGCTTTATAGGATTTGGTAAAGTGTATTAAGTTTTTTTGTTTGATGAATTTTTTTTTGTTCTCTCTCTCCATTGCCGCGTTATGTGTATATATACAGTCCTAGGGGAATCTCGTATTGTTTCGGTATATCGTGACGTCGGTATGGCAGTATGTGGAACAGCGGAAATAACATTTATTCGGCTATGTTATTTCTGCTCGTAAAAGGCAAAACTTTCTTGGCTTACATTGTGAAGCGCGAAATACCCTGGGTTATAAACAGCTGGGAGTGCCTGGATGCGCGATGCAGTTTCACTCAAATTTCAAGGCACTAAAGTCCGAGTTTCGCACGATGCTTGGGACTGGTGCATAATTCAGAAATTGCGCCACAGGATATATCGCTTGTGTAAATACGAAGTCGTGAAAAAAAATAATAATTTTTGTTTTTAGTCTCGCGGCACCTTTATTTCTCGTCGTCTAGTGTTACGTAACTTCTTCGAGAAGCTACGTAATTTAAAATCGCATTCGAGCATACGAATTACATACAGCAAAGATACAGCTATTTGTCGCATAGACATGAGAATTTTGCTGTATTCTCGTATGCAAGTATAATAACGTTACTTTTATAATTTTGTAGATTTACGTCATAAGTGTTTTCGTAATTGCACAATTTCGAGACGAGAGCTTGGATTCGTTATTAAATCTACTTGCTCAAATAGGATCAGATGAAATATGAAAGAAATTGGAGTACGAGTTCGTAACGTTTTCACAAAGTGTGAAAGGGGATGACGTTGCGTCGTTCGCAATATAAAAAATTGTATAGGGGGTTGGGACTGTCTAAAAGAAGTCAAAAAAAAAGAATGTCTGGGGTCGACATCTTTTTTGGTCTCATATCAATAACGCGTGTAAATTGAGGTGATTTTCGTGGTGGTAACTACCCCCCTTGCTCGATGCCACAAATTGCGGCTATTGGGGGTACGAGGGCGTCGTTGTCCGAAGGGCTTTGCTTTTTCTCGTTTCGGGTAAAAATGATATTATGGCGGGAACGAAATTGCAGTAAGCCCTCCG
>JARQTC010000875.1:336752-377361 GCA_030142495.1 Cephus runcator
TTTGTAGTTCCGGAAAATTCCGTTAGGGGGCGTGGAAAGCAAAGTAGCCCCTAAAATTGCATTTTCGCGGGGAGCATCTTTTTTAGTTCCGGAAAATTCCGCCAGGTGACGCTGTGAAACACCCTTTAAATGAATTTTTTTCTTTAACTTACTTTATGAACCACACATTGCTGGGGACTCTTTCGAAAGTCCATGACCGTAGGCTCGTAAGGAAGTTGAAGTCCCCCGTCGAGGAGGAAAAGAGAACTGCCGGAGGTGCGGAACGTATCCAAGGCAAAAGAAAGATGAGAAGGAGGTAAAAACGTAAGAGGAAATACGGTGGCGATACAGGAAAGTCAGAGGATCGAAAAAGATGTGGAATTCGCGGAGCGTGAAGGATGTAGGAAATAGTGGATGTATGGGACACCAAAGTATGTGAAAGAGTCCTGAAGCAGTAGCTAATGAGTAGAAGGGAAAAAGGAAATTACATATACAAGGACTAAGTAGACAAAAATGTTGGCATAAAGTCCTTGGTTCGATTATTTATTATAATTATTACATTATTGTTGGACTAAACAAAGAAAAACGAGTAATAAAGTACAGTCCATTTAATTAATTCTAGTCTAGGCTTCACAGGACCCCCTTAACCTCCGTGTCAACGCACAACCCCTCCCGTCCCTGTTGCAGCATTGCACACCGGGGAAATACAAAAGCGAGGTTAACGATTTTCAACGTCATATTCATATACATGCATCATGGGCTGGAAAATCCTAGGGAAAGTTCAACATTCACCCTCCCACGGGAATCAGCATGGCGAACGCATGTGACCATTATGTGGATCCGATATCCCGACAATGCGCCGTCCGGCATTTTTCTCAAGCGAGTGATCGATAATGCCTGCCAATTTCCAAAGCTTCGAGTTTCGATATTCCCCTGAATTTAGTTTCAACGGATGATACTGTACTTACGGTCTTAAAGACAACCTGCCGATTTGCCGTACACCTTAGAGACGTCATCCACGCGAGACGCAGCAGCCAACTGGTCGTTCGACGTTCTGCGAGGGACGATTCATCCCCTTTAATTCATCTGCAAAGACGCCTGCTGTCTACCGCGCTATCACGTAACAATTTTGTACATGGCAAATATATATATAGTCAAGGTGGAAAGAAAAGATGAAGAAAAAAAAAAAGGACAGTGGAGTTTGACATCAAGGTGGCGGAAAGGAGGTGTATCCAGTACTTCCGGAGGATGTCGTTCAGCGGCGTTGAAAGTGGTTTTCCGCGAAGATATTTTTCTTGGGAAAATATTGACAAAGCCACGAGTTTACTCTAAGGATTATACACGTGCCTTTGAAATCGTAGGGGCAGTGACTGTTGGGGTTGATGATTTTTTTTTTTTCTTAAAAATTTTCCCGACGTTACACTCGGTATCTATCCGAATAGATTTTCAGAGAGGAAATCGCGTAGCGGTTGCTCGCTGGACCCGACGCTATCATTATTTCGCACAAAAGACACTTGAGCGTAAAGAGGATTTTCAAATAATAGAGATTTCATTTTCTGTGTATAGCCAGGGTTGTATCGATACTGCAAGCTCATCGTTTTAAATTAAATTGCAGCTTCATCTGACAACGGCAGAGCTGAGAGAAAACAAGGGACTCGAACGCGGCCGATATAAATTCGCAATAATATAAGTAATACCCGGAGAAGCCTGCAAGAGACCCAATAAAATTGTGCTTACTCTGGGAATCTGGACGTGCGAATAATTCGCTCCTGCCGGATACAAATGAAGTATAGGAAATGGAATTAATCAGTGTCCTATACCTGTGAATTGGAATAACGTTGGGTTACTTGGACTATCTGAAAACTGTCTATACAGATATACGTACATGCACGACAGAGTGAAGATACGAGAAGTGCATCAAAATTGAGGAAAATATGTGAATTTAACAATTATTTATTTTATAATAAATTAAAAATCTGCGGCATCCTTTCGATCTACCTTGATAGGCTGATCCAAGTCAAGAACCCCTCACAGATTTAATTAGCTACCTTGTCTGTCTTCTACGGTGGAGATAGGTCCTGACCAGCAAGGTGGATCCATGGTGACAGATGGTCGCTGACATCTAAAATCTGTTCGAAATAAAATAATGATAAATGATTAAAAAACAATAAAAATATAAAATCCCTGATGAATCGCGTAATCAAGATAAACATATTTTTTAATTATATTTCATTAAAAGGGATTACTGAACAAAAAAATTAAATTTCTTTTTATGAAATACATCAGTCTACAGTGCCAGATATTTTTGTGGAAAAAAGATGATAAAATCTTTTCGTCCCCACGGAACTTTCCATGGGACCGATTAAAGCCACTGCAAACGCACCTTTTTGCGTAAGGACCTTTTCTCTCGCCGTACAAAAAGAATCTGCGTGCGCTCTGGCACGTGGCCAGAACGACACCTTGAAACATTGATCGATCTACACACGCGGTAGACCGTCGTCCATTGTGGTGGCTTTACGTTCTCATAAAGCTCCATTGTTTAGCTGAGCCTGCATTTCTAAATCTCTATTGTCATGCTGAATACTGAATACAATCGCCACGCGCTGAAAGCGGGTAGGCTGCGTCTGTTAAGCCAGCGCAGGATCGAACGACGGACACCGACGCCGAGCGTCGTTTCAACTAGATCCGAGGAGCGGACGAGGACTTTGAAATCAGCCAAATAATTCAAAACTAAATAATCCAGCTGTTACTGTGCTAGAGAAAAAAAAGGAAATTTTTTTTTAGGGGCTTAAAAAAATAAGGGTGGATCCCTCGATGACTATGGATAAGCAGCCCACGATAAAGTCCCGTTTAAAGTGCCGGGATAACAGGAGGAATCGTTGGTATCCTATGGAACTGAAACTACTTTCTTTTGAGGGGTGGAAGGGTGGGATGACCAACAGGCGCATTTTTCACTTCGATATTAAAACTTGTCCCCTCCCCCCCCCCCTTCCCCCTGGATCCTCGGTCCAGACGTGAAGTTCCCACTGGGATATCCTCAGGGCGCCTAACCGAAGTTGAGGGAAGAAAAATTATTTTAATGTAGAGAGTGAAATAGCGTCGGCGTCGCTTGTCCCATAACCACCCCCAAACCCTATAGACAGTCTCGTCTACTCACTGGGTCGAGATTCTCAATCGAAGGGGTGCGTGACGGCGGAAAGAGGGATGAGAGCACTTTATTGGCCTGAGGGAGGAATCTATGGCCTCCTGATTTACAGATCGAACCCAAGGGATGAAATAATCATCAGCCATTCTCCGTTTCTTCTTTTCCACCCCTACCGAATGTCTCTCTATGTCTTCTCCAATGACTTGATCAATAGTTTGTGCCCTTAAGTGCTGCAATTCAGACGAACACTGGATATATGAATTTTCTTATAAATAGAAATTTTTTTTTTATTTTTTGAAACGTCTTTACAGCGATCAAACAAACGTGCAAGATAGATTTTCGAAAAATTTTTCGCGTTTCCGCTAAGCCACGCGGAGAATCAAGTAGGGAGGAAAAAAAATGTCTTTCGCTTCGCAGATTTCAAAATGACTACTCTCGAGCTACGTCGCATAACTCGTGTCCCGTGGTAAATCCTCGGTAAAACATTTTCACGTCTAAGACACTTCAGGATGACTTTAGGAACATCCTTGTGACTAGGGCTGCTGCGTAGTGTTGGGAATTCAATAAAGCCTGTAGTATTTTTTAATCGAAAAATGTTTATTGTAATAATCAAAATTGAAGCTTGTTTTTCATGTCATAGGTATTGAGACGAGTCCATGCATCGTTCGTATTTAATCGATCCGACTGCATCTGCCAAAGAGGAGAGAGGTTGTCTCCCTGAAATTTTCTTCGACTGTAATATCTAACGGGTGAGCGGCGAGTCCTAATTCAGAGAGAAATCGTAACGACCTAGCCAGTTTCATCGAGATATAGGTACCTACCTACATTCGACGTAGAGTCGGCTATAAATGTGCCGGCCAATCTCGGAAATCGAAAATGCAATCGTAAATTTTAAAGTTTACCACCCCCTACGGGTGTTTCCGGTTGTAACTTACAAGAAATGCGATCGCGCCTTTGGATGCGAGACTAATGCGAATAAATATAACGACCCTGTATAGATTTAATGAATGATAATTTTTTTTTCTTCTCTAAATTTGATCTTTTTTTAAATATTATTTTTTTTTCTAGCACCACACAATATTCGTATACCCAGTGCAGTTTGCAAAAATCTCACGGTAAAATTGCACGAGATTATAAATTGCCAGTGCAATAATTCAAAAGCATTTTTCACGCTTGTCCCAAGAGTCCCCGAACGTCTGGCATGACGCCAGTCCTACGAGCCACCATCTCCGCCGCGCTAAATTCATCCACTCGAGCCAGCAGCGTTCGAGCAACTTGCGTTTCTTATACGAAAAACTTTTAGTAGAATCGTGCTTCTGCGCTGCACTAATCACTCCCGCGTCTAATAGGAACTCGAGTTCATCTCCTGGTGGAATCTCTACTTGGCTCGAGTGGAGAAAACCTTCTGGGAGACGCAGGTGAAAAGTTACTGGGAACGCCGGTGGGATCTTTGTGCACAGTATCGTCCACAGTGGACGTACCGATACCGAATTCATATTCTTGTGCCCACTATGTATTTTCTATGCATCGTGACGTGCCTTTGGCAAAAAAATTTAACTTTTTTTTTTTGAAGTATACAAAAATTGTTATTGACTCGAATAAAAATTTTGTTGTACATTTCTTTAATGGTTTACTCGACTATTACGTCATTTCCGTTTCAATGCTCTCTTTGACTTTTAAATGCGGACCGCGACGGAAATACGTTATACAAGGAGAGTAAAATGGGGCGAGATTATATAATGTTGTTGAGCAGCATATGGGCTAGGAGAGCTCGCATAAATCTTCGTTCAAAGCTATATTACGGAACGACCTTTACCCTCTGAGGATATAATTTCACACCCTCTACCCTCCGCTACCACTGGCTTCGCACTCCTTGAGATCCAGCGACGCCTCCCGACGTCTCTCGACGCTCTCTCCACTGGCACCCTTCATTTCTTCGCTACGTGATATCGTTATTCTATGGTGCAACAGCCCATCCTTATCTTACTGCCTGCGACGGGAAACCCTTGTTAAGGGCATTTCAAATGTCGACACGCCACGAAGCATCCGGCGGACTCGGACTCTGATGCTAAGGCGACGATAAGGACACCCACGGAGATTAAGTGCAAAGACGTGATTTCGCTTAATATTGAAAAACAGGAAAAAGATGTGAAAAATTAATTTTTCCAAAATAACCGTTTCACGGAAAAATTTTTTTTTTAACTTTTTATCTTGCACGTATATAACGATTCCTTAGTGAAATTCAATATCTTCGTTAAATTTACGTATTTCATGGTTGCGTAGTCTGTAATTTTAAATTAATTGTTCTTTGACGTAATCTACCTTTTCTTTTTCGTTTTTAATTATTCCCTCCAAATGAACCCGTAATTTAATAGGGATCGAATGTAACCCACTGTGAATTAAGGTAAATTGCAACACGCCCAAATTTCTCAAGGCGTATTTCTCAACCATGAAAAATCGCTCCAATTTGGCTTCGCCTGAGATCCCGAACTTCATTTACGGTAACTGAAGTTATACTCGGCTATTAATGGGAATTCTGAAACGTCGAGATACCAATTTACGAAAATTAATTAGGCGTAAGTGCAGCTCTCGTCACCGCCGCTTCCAATTGTCGCTCAATTAATCCGGCAAACTTAAAGAGCACGCGAATCCCGCGCATGCGCGCCTCGATACCTCGAAAGACGCGATGACCCTTAAACCCGTCCAGAGAATCAATTCGGCAACAAAGTCAAATGAACTTTAACCACAGCAATTTCAATGCATGAAGATTACATAGTTAATGGTAGAAAACGACGCGTTCGGAAATTCCCGTAACGTTTCTCCACGGAGTCTTGCCGGGTTTAGCCGTAGAATTAGGTCTTACATAACAAAGTGCCTTCCGGTCCCCACGGATCGGATTATTTCGTGCTCTTATTCTTTTCTTTTTTCATCCCCCCTCTCTGTCCACTTTCTTCTCTTCCTCTTTATCTTTCCTAACAAAAACTGTATTAACGGAGGATGCGAATCGTCAGGAGCACGTGGGAGGACGGAGGTGGTAGAGTAAAAGTCGACCAAGTACAATTTCCCATCTCATATTCATTTTTCTTCTGTTTTTCGCAAAGAACGAAAATCCGCTTCACCTTGCGCTGTATGTCCACCATAAAGAATGCTGATCCAAAGCGTACGTCACAAGACTTTTGAAATTAAAAAAAAAAAAAACTTTAACGGCAAAAAGAAACGTGGACGACCTTTTGAAATGTCAGACAGTAAAGCATTAATTAAAGAGTACACCCAGTGAATTTAAAAGACAAGAGAGAGGATCCCCTTTAATCTTTATTAGATCAAAGCAGCATCTTCCCCACTGGCAAATAACCCAGAGTCCGACCCATTCGCGACAATACATTACCGTCAAACAGTTGCCAGACACAGTCACAGCCAAAAATCCCCAGCATCGAATTATATTAAAACTCCCCAGTGCACTCTCCTATTCTCCCTTCGTGCCTCACAGTAAATCAACAATAAAGCCCAACTTCGGAGCCTATAACCCTGCGTCCAGAATGACGTCGCCCACCCAAGAGTTATTCGTCATAGACTGTATAGGGGGAGAAAAAAAAAACAAGGTCCAGTCTCAAGTTAATCTCGAAGGAGTAGCAGGTAAGATTTCTTTTGTCAGAGCCAAGAACAGTCTCGTGAGCTTACGTAGCTTCATCCAAGTTAATTGTAAGCCTTGGTTTTTCCGCTCGCGCCGATATAGAAGAATTGATTGGACGTCAATTGGAATTGGAAGAAACGAACCCGTGTCCCTTGGTCAGCACGGAGGACGATCGGACGGCTACGCCGCGGCGAGATCGAACCGACGTGCTATCTTAGGACGTAAGTTTTATCCGTCAGGGCCAAAACTGGATGGTCGTCATTGTTGCAAAAATCAAGAGTCAGACGTTTTTTGTCTTTCTTCCCTCAGGGAGACCTCCGATAACTTGACCGGCGATATGGGACAGCATCCCCGGGATCGTGATGGATATCGTTCTTAATTGTTGATTTATGTCATTGTGCGCTACGGGTGACGTTGTGACGTTTCTCGCCTATTTTTCTGATAAATTGCTCGGTGATTTATCGGATGGCAAAAGTAACGCTAGGTTAGCAGGGGGTGCATTGTAATCGTAGTTGGAAATTATACGTATTATTTATTTCTCTCCGTCTATATACTTCCTGTGTAATCCTGGTATATGACTCGTCTGTACACCTAGTATATGGCTACAATGACGATTTTACACGCCCAAGAGATTTTCTATTGTACTTCGAAATTACGGGGCCGAAATAAATGGAAAGGTTATGTTAACAATGGTACAGTCCTGGGAATGTATCTTTTATTTATGCTTCAAGTATTCTTGTGTCTCTTGGGTCTCGTAAGAAGGAGGAATGTATTCAAACTTTTGAAGAATAGCGTAATCATAATTGAGATACATTATGAATATGAATCGTTTACGTAATTAAAAAATTATTTATTTACTTCTTCACGTAATAAATGGACGAGCTGATCAAATATTTTTGCGGCCAGCTCCCTTCCCCTCCTGTCTACTTTGCTGTCGAAAAAGATTAATTAGTTGGCAATTCGGTATAAAATTGTTCGATAGTCACGTGGAGACTGGAGAGAATGAGTTTGTAAAATAATTATCGGCTTAATCGAATGAATATTAAATTACAGTTTAGCGCAGGCTATTTTTAAAGGGCAAATGGCGGCTTCGATACGTGGCTGTTCTCTCTTGCAGCGCCCGTAGCACCGACAGAGCTCCCGGTCAAAGGGTTAAACCAATTGCGCAATTTCTAAGTACATTAAGTGCACGCTGTAACGCCATTTATCCCGAGGTCAATAAAGTGGCGTTTGTGCAACGTCTATGTACTGGGTGATTCAGAAATAATAACGTGGGATACACATCGAGAGTTAACGGGACTGAAAAATAATACCTAATGGACGTATGCCGATGATTGTATAATTAAAAAGAGTATACTGTTCATTAGTCGAAATTAATTATTATTAAAAATTAAAAAATTTAAGTATTTAATCAAAAGGCAATAATGTACTCGGTAACGATTAAATTTTCATGGCTATTTGATTCTCTTTTGGTTGATTCAATAATTTGTTTTTTTTTTTTAATCAAAATAATACGCGGTCATTACCCGTCATAGGAATTTTCATTTATACCGTGTAATCAAATAATTCATAATTTGCACATAACTCAGTAAAACACACGTTGTTTCCATAAATGGTGGCCGCGTTGGTCATTGTCAGGTAATTTCTATTGAGGTTATAGGCAATTAGGAATACCGAGGATGCTTCGCGCAGCAATAAAGCCAATTCCGATAATCTATTGGAAAAAATGGAAAAAAAAATGAAATACCGCCTCAATTTATCGTGTGTCCCAATATTACCTAGTAATATTATCGTGGGTCATTGATATGCATATTAAATCTTCAATTTCGTTCCTTTTGTTTCAGTTGCTCCAAGAGCGACTTCCTAAAAGTTTTCTTGCACCTGGAGAACAACGGGGTCTCCGAATACACACCCTGGTCAGGATTACTCTGTGGGACATTGGCGGACGTTCCTCAAGTTCTATACAGTTCCGGTCGCATGCTGATCCTAGAGTTTCACACGGAGGGACTTCCGGTTAACAGTACCGGTTTCTTCGGAAACTTCCGGTTCATCGATAGACGTGAGTATAATTTTGCAAAAAAAAAAATTTGTTAATGAAATAAAATAATGACAAAAGACTGTCAAGTCTCGTAGTCTCTGTGAGTAATTTTTTTTTACTTACCAGCCAACTTTCCCATTCGCCGTGTAAGTAAATAAATTGCACAATAAATATTCCTACCTAGGCGGAGGACACGACTGGGACATGGACCCTTGATAAAATATGTATTAAGTGGCAATGCAGTTTAAAATTGAATTTCTCCCTTGGCTATAAAACGAGCTGCGATTACCCATGCATAGAGGCAGTCACATCAGGTAAAAGAAGTTTACTGCCACGTATATTTTATTCAAGAGTATTTATTAGAGTCTCGCTATATCTTTACGCAATTTCTAAATATCATTGAAAAACATAATCAATAGCAGTAAACGCGAAGAACGTCGTTACTCGTTCAATTTACACCGTACTAAAAGTATCGTATTACTGTAATTCATCTTGGATCGATAATAATAATCGTACTATATAATTTGGATATACGAAAGAAGTTATACGCTTTCAGCAGTAGTTAGCTAGTACCGGGTATATCGGATTGGAAAATTACCAGGAACGTATTATAGCCGATATTACATAGATTAAGGAGGCTTTTTCATTTTCCCCACGACGTATAAAAACGTTCCCACGTATCTAAGGGACGTTAGAGGCGCCAAGATATCTCGAGATCGAAGACTCCCAGCCTCACCGACGGACCGAAAGAGCAAAGTGCCACCGAGGCACAGAATTGAACTGGATTAAGAGCGACAGGTGCCTCTTAATGAAATTTACTCGGATACTCAAGTTTATCCATGTGAGTCCGGAGTCGTGACATTGTTTTTTCTAACACGGGGGTGAATCGTGATACGCGAAGGGACCGTCCGCCCACGTTTTGTCCCACCCCTCGGGCGACCCTTAGACGGTCTAAGGGGTAGAAAACAACAGGGTATTTTGACCATCCCTTAAAAGTTCGGACCGAGAAGATTTGAAATGGCGAATTCTCGGGAGTAGTTCGAAAAGCAGAAATATACTTCATGCGATTTTCACCTCCCTTTTACATAAATACAATAGGGGTGGTTTATTGGTATATATAGATATATCACAGCCATGTGGGTCCGTAGCAGATGTATGTACAGTACGTGCAACTACATATATGCGACTGTCCGAATTTCTGAGTTAGCTGGTATTTCTCTTAGCAACCCCCCCCCCCCTTCCTCCCCTCGGTCATTCTCGACCCACCCCCCTCGACCGTCGTGGCTATTTCTCTCAGCGAAAAGCAATCTCTGCCACTGTTTGGGGATGGAGAGTGAAAAAATGCGGCGCATCCCCTCCAGCACTTAATAGATTCCGAGGGCGACTGTATACAGTATTGCGCGACTTGGCAAAGGGGTTGATAAAGAATTTTATCACGTATGTCTTCACGATAATGTAGTGGACTGACCCTCCGGAGTGTCTTGCGCCCCTATTTCGAATGCGTGAATGGAACCACTCACCCGTAAAGCTGCCCTCTTTAAGAGGGTATTAGCCTCCCCTGACCCCTCCGCCCACCACCCTCCACCCTGGAACCCAAAGGCGACACAGTGTCTACATGGGACTCGGTCGGTCGCGTCGAACCACCCTATATATATATGTATAAGTACGTACGTATATTTCTGTAGGAGCGTATTACGCAAAAGCCTCTGGGGGGTTGCTTCACAAAGTACGTAAGGGTAGGCAGTGGGGTTGAACAGCGACATAGTAATATACAGTCAGGTATTTCTTCTGTCGGACAATTATTTCGAGCGAACCGCTCCTCCGGTTTTTGGGATAAATAGAATTTCCGAAAGTGAGGAATTAAAGGGGCGATAAGGAGGGACGGGAGGGGGTAGGGAACGGAAAACAAACAAAAAATTGGAGAATTGGCGAGAAATCGATTCCGGAATTCTCTCGCTATCCATCAACCCGAACGATTCTGGTCAGCGAAGGTCCGGGCTTCAGGGGCGAATCTTTGGACTGTCTGAATTCGCAGTGGCAAATATTTTTATGGGAAGCGAAACGAAAATGTTGAAAAATCGAAAATCTACACACGAATTTTCGTCACAGTTAATATTTAATATGTTTTAATTTAGAATCAAACTTTTCGATTATTTATATCTGACGTTACGAAATAATCAGCCGTCGATATAATAACTGTATAATAATCAGAGGATAATTCGAATCGAACATTAAATCCCCTGAGCATTTGATAAAAAGCCAAGTCTCCGTTAATCAGTTCGTTAACCGTTAGACGTACGTGCAGCGAATAATATGTCGCTGATTAGCAGAGACAATTGATTTAACGTTTATAACGTGGAGGAACGTAACGCTAATTCGAATTTCGAATTTGCCGCGCGGGGGAGTCCACGAAGATTGTTAATAAATATTATTACGTCGAACGCAAATCAAATATGAGAACGGAAGGGGAGGGATGGAACTTACACCGCCATAAGCTAATTCATTTAGTACGGTTCCTCGCCCGCGGCCCCAATCTCGCCCAAATTAAGCAATTAATTAGAAAATTGCGAGCAACTCTCCCTCGTGCCAGTCACCGCGTCTCTCTCTCTCTCTCTCTCTCAGTTTCATTATTACTCGCCTTTTCCGTCTCTGTCTGTCACGCGCGGTCATGATTGCCATAGCTAAAAGTAGGAGCGCGATTGCAACAGGGATGAGGAGGGGGGTCGACTGATAGAAGAGAATGACGTCACTGGACTCATTATTCAAAATCGAGAATATACGTAATGACTGACGTAATTGTACTCCCAGATAAGGGTAGTAACGGCAGCATATATATAGTATATACTACATGGATACTAACTCTGAGTTTAAAGTGTACACAGAAAGGAAATGTAATATCTGACATTATTTTAATAGTCTATCGATTGGCTAATGAAATTTGCTTGAATTCACTTTAAAAGCTACGGGAAGCGGCGTAATGCTAATTAGAGATCGGGAACTTTCCTCCGGTACGAAAGATCGACGCTCGATTTGCATTCGTTTGAAATTCTTCAAATTCCCCGGCAATTAGTAGCCATTAAGGAGCCATTTGCTGAGCCAACGGGAATACCATCAACCCATTAGAGGAAACATGAACCCGCAGTTACATAGCATATCCGTGACGAGGAATCTTTGGGAACATAACCATATTATATATATATATATATATATATATATATATATATATATATATCCCCGTGTTAATATATAGGTTGCTGCAAGGGGAAAAGGGAAAGCTTTCGTAATTCTATCTCTTCCTGTCTCGTTGCGACTATTATGTAATTCGTACTTACATACGTGGCTCCAGTCGTTCCCTCCTTTGGTATTGTCTCTCGCTCCGTCCCACTAGCTCCCACTCTGTCTCACTTTTGGGAAACGCACGTGGTGTCACTTCTTCGAACCAAATACAAATGCCGAGTCCCCGGCTGTGCAGGGCCGTACAGGGTCGCGCGTCGCGGAGGGCGCCTAGTCACAACATATAGCTACGTATTTAAATACAGAATTGCTGTTCGGATATAATATCAGCCAGAAGCATCAGTAATTATTAATGAGAAAGATGCGGGATCCTCATCGCGAATTCATTTAATTTTTCAACCCGTTTATTGGAGGTTTTTAAAAAAAATTCGTAAATATCCTAAACTTCGTCGATTACGTGACACCCTGTGACGAGTAGCTCAATTAAAGTGTAATCTGTAGCCCTTAACGAGGTCCTGGACTAAACCCTGGGTTAAATGAGATGAACCTATGAAGGGACGCGGCTGAAAAGCTAGTTGATTGAAAAGCTCTCTCTCTCTCTCTCTTCGATTCATTTCCTTCGTCCATCGTTCTCTCCTCCTCCCGTGGCACGATAAACACCACTCTCTCTCTCTCACTCGCTCTCCAGCTCTTTGCTCCTGCACAAGTAAGCTCGGTGATAAGTTCAACGTACCCGGAAATCCATACCGAAGTCTAATCGAATGACAATAGCTCGACTTGAGCTTTCAGTAACTTTGAACTTCATAGGAATACATGTAAAAAATATGAATTTGCATTTTTTTTCGATACCGTAACAAGAATTGTAATTTTTTCGATGCTAATTTAAGCTTTTTTCTTTTCTTTTATTCAGCATATATATCTTAATCAACCTATCCGCTTAAGCTGATGGACACTCGACTGTTACTCTTGCCGGTCACTCGATGGATTTTAGCCTTAGTCACGGATTACTAATCCAATTTAAGTTGGTCAAGGATTAAGCCGGAGATTCTGAGGGTCAACTACCGTACGTATCCGCAGATTCCTTCGTGATCCTTGGGAGACGAGGAAACGACTTAGTGCGTAAACTTAAGTAATTTTGCATTTTCATCTGCGTCGAGCCTCCCGGATACAAAGGCTCGAAGTTACCGTATCGGTGGCTAAAAGTATTTCATGTAAATTCCTTAACGTGGTTTAACGATAATTAAATAGAATAAGCCGGCATTTCGCTCGATATAAATACTCATAATTAGAAATTACGTATATCCTTATGTGCCACTTTAATTTTATTACAACTTCGCGTTTACTCGATTATTCGCCAATCTCAATTTGCCGTACTGCATTCCGTGCGTTATCACTTGGTCATTTATGGAATATTAAGGGAGTACCCTCTGGTTAAAAAAAATCAGTAACAAAAAAAAAAAAGAAGGAATACAGCGAACGTGCTGGAACTGAATATTGCACTGACCGTAGCAAATATTTACTGGGGTTGCTTGAGGAGGGTTCTAAACCGGCGCGGAATACTAACTAAGCTAAAGAGAGATAGGGGACGATAGCATAAGCTCTCCCCCCCTTTCTCTTTTTATTTTTGACTTTTTAATGTCGCCAGATATTATCAAGAATAAAGGTCGCGATGCCTTATCAGTTTCTGAAGTTGTTCTTTAGGCTTGGAAAAACAGTATAACGTATGTTATCGAAAAGGTCAAAGTTCAAAAATTCACGACTCAAAGTCTTTTTAATTATTTTATTAATTATTCATTGCATCCCTCCATCCCTCCCACCCCCACCTCCCGCCGTCCTTACGTCAATTCAGTATTACAGGTAAAACGACGCATACCTGCCAGAACGTAGGATGCTTGCCTTAATAGCATAGAGGATAAGCCAGTAATCTTAAAGGCATTATGCGCTGCAACACGGCGTGATTGAACTTCTGAGTATATAGTATATATTTTTTATATATATATATATATATATATATAGTATATGCTCCTGTTTCAGTCAGGCTGCCCGTAGTACTTTGCATAATCATGCAGTCGACGTTACTTGCATTACCTTTGCGCGGCGCAGAGCCTCCTCCGCGAATAAAGCAGTTTCGAGTAAGAGTCGCTGTTTACGAACGTGATAACAGGAGCGAAGGAATTCTTTAGGAAAAAGGATGCAGGGAGAGATAAGAGAAGACCTCGTGAAAATTTGGTTTGCATGTAAATTTTATCAGAGTCGATTCTTAAGTTTCTCTTGGGCTAAGTGGAAAAGGTAGTGCGCGATGATACTTGGGTAGTGCAGTAATATTTATTTTTGTAAAAAAAAGCAACATTTCTTATAAATCTTTTTCCCCATATTTCATTGTATTACTGTATATCTGTATTTATATGCACTATGTACGTATACTGTCGTACTACTCGAATGACTGGACAAGTGATATAGCTGCGCTGACTATTGGCCCACTGGAAGTCATAGAAAACATTGCGTTTCCCGTGACACATTCATGGCTCGCTGGAGCGTAAAACCCTAGAATTGATACTACCAACGTGGCAGCGCGAAAATACTAAACTGACATCTATGCCTTTACGAGTGCTTCGTAACCGGTAAGGGTCGGAGACCAAACGATAACTATGAAATTGCTTAGCTACGGTCTGATAAAGGAGATACGAGCTACCCACCGGCCGTCTTATCTTTTATCAATAGTTTATCAGTTACGTAGCTCGATGAACGGTACTGTACAATTTTTCTTTCAGATTAAATTATAGCGCATAATTTGTCGTACAATAATAATATTTTATACGCTTATCAACGTAATCGCGTACTTCGCGTATCATTACAGCCACAAGGTGAAAAGGTCATGCACTTAATTTAATCGTTATCACGAAAATTAATCGGCAAAATTTATTCGGCGAATATCGTGATATCTTCGATTGGAAATTTTTAGCGAAAAATCCTCTGTCTTTCTTTATCCTTTCCTTTTACTGCGAATCTCAGCTACTGGTTATTCCCCGTGGAAATTTTGTTATTTCTCTTCTTTTTTTTTTTCCTGTTTAATAAATGGAGGTTTCAGGTTTTTTACCAGCTTTTTTTTATCGTCAAACAATGACGGTATTTTTTCTTTTTTTTTTTTGGGGGGTTTTTACTGTATTAATATTGGAAAACTTCGTGTTACGGGAGATTATACGGAACAGAGTAATATTGAGAAACGTCGTTAACGGAGCCTGGGGCAAAATTTTGTTGATTCCAATTTTGGTTTCTGTAATTCTGTCTTTTTTTATCCGTATAAGATTACGCATACGATTAGACGATACTCGCGGACGAATTTAGCTCTCGAATTGATTATGCAAATGGTACGAGGTATATGTTGCCAAGTCCTACTCGGCTGGTTAATTATTAAGTTATTTCGCGTGCCGCCCTGCTTTGTTTATTGGCGCAATTTGCCAGGGTAATAAAGTGGAATATCGGTGTAAATTAAAATAGAGTATGGAGCTCAGCTTAAATCTCTTCTCCTGTTCGCCTTGTATTATTTGCAAGATCCTCCACCCCCTAAACACCCTTATAGCTCACCCCGGTCCCTCCCTCGGTACCTTTCCATCATTCCAGCATCCTACCGCGTATATAACAGTATATCTAATAACTTTCCCTTATTAAATGTAATTTCATCGGAAAATATTTATAGCGGAGGGGCAGGGGGGATGGGGATACACTAAATCGAATCCTTCATAGTAACTTTTAATTAACAGATATTTCAAATAACTTTCACAAATCAGATTAACCCCAGTGATCAATTGAAGACTAAAATTTGATTTTGGTCAATTTTATAAGCGTCGATCACGATATGGACTTTGCGGGGAAAAATGTATTGTTATCATTTCAAGAAGGTTGTTTAAAAGTTTTTAATACTATTTTGTGAAAAAAAAAAAAAAATTTTGAAATAATATCTTAGATCTTAGATTGGCAAATAAAATGGAAATAAAGAGACTCTAATTGGATCTGTGCGTGATAACGTTAATAAAAGTCTTAGGGGGGGCTGCGCAGTTAAGTCGTAGATAGTTTATCTAAAAGTTGTAAAAAAAATATATATATATGTATCAAGATTACATAAGAAATGCAAGGTGAAAGTTTGCTCGTGCGAGCTTGACGATTAACCTTTAATGCTGAGATGGTGTGTGGCGATACACGAGGTAAACTGAAAGTCTGGACGACGCAGTGCTTTCTTTTTCCCTGGATCATGCAAAGCGAACAATTTTTTATTTACATACAAATTTATCACGGCTCTCGTAAACACATCCAAGCATCGCAATAACGCGGTAGATTATTAAAAAAAAAAAAAAAAAAAAAGCCAGTTCCCAACATAGCAGAAACAAGCAGGAATTCGTGTTGGCAGTCCGAGCAGATATACGCGGAGAAGTGCTACTGCTTTACGAGGGTAGCAAGAGATAGGTTTTAGGAATGGAAATGAATCCGCAGGATGTGTTTATTTTACAACCCTTTCTATACACGCGATCGCACTTTACTAGCTAGCCTCTGCACGTATCGCAAAGTTATTACCGTAAATTTTTTCCCGACCAGCAGCATATGATTTAACCCCGCTATAATAATTATTAATAATTGCCATCCCCTCCGTGTTAATATTAAATTGCAATAGGAAGAAAAAATTTAGCCACTCCTAATTTTACATTCAAATTGCAATTCAGGAAAAATTGTTTCGTCCGTTATCAATTAACAAATTATCAAGAGTCCAAATTCAGGACAAATATAATTCTTCGTTCTCAATGGTATCCTCGTGGTATATCTATATAGATCTGACAGTTAGGTAAGTTAAGGTTAGTAACGGTTGCAGTCAGGGGTGGATGGGATCGCGTAGGTGCCCTTGGCTCTTACCGTAGGAACCATTCTGGGCAGAATTTATGGTCCAGGAGGCAAGTGACCAAGATCGAGGGAACTAATTCTTGGCGTGTTCCGCGGGATTTGGGTTCGCGGGCTCGTATTAACCCTATTCGAAATGGTTATGGGGAACCATGCGTCTTGTCTGTCGGCACTAAAACATTTCCAGCGCGTGGACACCCGGGCTATTTAGCGAGATCATTCGGGGGGTCCGGACCAGATTGACTGGTATCCGCCCAGTCTACTTGAATCTTCGGTCTTGAGAGAATGAGAACCGATTATGGGATCTGGTACAAGTGGATGTTAGAGAGAGAGAGAGAGAGAGAGGGGCGGGTGGGGAAGAGAGAGATTATTGGATCGTGTCTATTATCGGGACGGTGGGGGGAGTGGGTTATGAGGGGTGGTAATGAGATTCCGATGTAATTCGCTTAACTGCACGACTTCTGAATGTTTTCAATGATTAAAATGACTATGGGTAACGATTTGTTTTCCTAAAAGGAATTCCCGATGTCATCCGGTGTCCCGAATGTAGTTCAATTTGGATGATTCGTATATATACGTATATATTTCCCATGCGAAGTTACGATTGGTTTGTTTGCTGACAATAGGACGGGTATCGGTTAGTCGATAGTGAGGATCGTTAGGTTGGTAATGCATAAAATTGAATTTCAATCGGCTGAAATAACGAGTCAGTCCCAATCAGATGTTTCGAGCGCCAGAGAGGTATAACAAAGTTTCGAAATACACATCGGGGGAATGAAAAACAGAACGCGGTAATAAATTAGGCACCAGCGTTTCTTTCTCCACCTTGGGGAAAAAAGTGCCGAGGGTTGGTGGTATAGAAGGAAAAAAAAAAAAAAAAATTCAATTGGACGCCAAAAACAATTTATGGATACATTTATGAAATAGCTCGACAGGAAGGAAAAAAACGTCTGTCGAGCACGTGTTTCGTGCGAGACACCTTAATTGCGCGAGAATTACGAATTCCATTTGATATTTTAGCAGGTTCAAAGGTCAAAATGAATTTATAAGAATATCAGACACCTCGCGAGTGCTGCGTACCGAAGATTACTAAATTATTACATATGATTTTTTTTTATCAACCGCGAGCTACTTTTTTTCCTGTCAAACAGAATTTTGAAAATACACCATACACACGGAATCGAGTAACCCTCAGGTATGACGAGCTTCAAGAAATGTAAATTAAATGGGGGAAAAAAATTTTGAAAAATAAAAATGTAAAAATTAATATTCTTTTGTAGGGAGTCAATCTGAACGATCGAAAATCAAATTTAAATGCCGTATCTTCTGAATTTCGTAGCTGCCATACGAATCGCAGTGGATCATATGTGTCTGGTCGAGTTCGACCGTCTATTTTTTTTTTTTTTTTTTTTTATTCACATGACTTGACTCACGTAACGAACGCGTTAAATTGGCCGAAAGGTGAACGAGGCGGCTACTGTGGAAAATTGGCCGGCGAGCATCCAGTTATTGTAGGTGGTAGAGCAATTTGGTGCTAGTAGAGTCGGCACTTACGGTATATACAAGTTACTAACAGACAACCCAGGAACAAGAGAATGTAGGCGGTCGAGTTGTCGGACAGTAGCAGCCAGAAGTACATATGTAACAAACTATACGTATACACGTATATGGATGCACATAGGTAATAGGTCGATGGGTACTGTTGCAAATTAGCCGCTGGTCAATGTTTTATGCGAATTGCAACTGCGGCTGTTGCTAAAACGTATTTTCGTATCCGAATATCTGAACATAACCCTGGTAGCACGTGCGAAAGAGAGTCCGAAGTAAGAGGGAATACAAAAATATAGCTATACACACCCTCTTCTGCCCTGATGAAAAATTCAAATTTTTCTTTCCCTCCGCTAAATATATTTTTATATTGTTTTCAACTGTTTCCGGGTATAATGGCGAACGCGTATATTGGGATACGGAAAAATATATTTACCTCGGCTGGCAGCCCCGAGTTGCTAACGGGAGATGATTTCTACTACACTGGGGATGAACGGGAACAAGAGTGGATCCCGTATGTCGCGTATGACCGTCCTGCTGCTGCTGGTCCTCTGAACAAATGTGTGTATACACGTTAGGTTACGAGCTCCGTCGTTCTAGCCAGCCCGAGTAAAGTGACTACGTGTCCGGCGTACCAACTCCATTAAAATCTATCTGCACGGGGTAATACAAAATTTAATAATTTTATAGCGAACCTGTAGGAAAGCTGGATAATAATTTTTTTTTTTTTTCAATCGCGAGACGAGTCAAATCTTTTTTTTTTTCCAAAAAAATTGGATTTTCAGAGAATAAATTGGTACGTTGAATTCGAATGGTGACAGAGGGATTTGGAATTGGCCAGTGACGTCATGAGAATATCAAACAAAATTTTGGATCGCGAAAGGGATTGCGTAATTTTTTTTTTTCTTCTTCTTCGGGGAGGATTTCAACGACTTTTCTCTACGGAGGAAAAAAAGAAGGATGTTCCCGAAAGGATATGTTGTAATATTGACCTTAAGTGCCGGTAGAGGGGTTAAGGGGTTCGGTGATAAAAGATAAGTGACCTCTTTACCTATCCAATTCGTCAGTCCTTTTATTGTCGGAGTTGATACTCAACTTTAAGTGGTTTAATATTCGACCTAACCCAACCTTTGCCCTTCGTGGTCGGGACATGAATGCATGCATGTGGCCATGGACAGCCACAGTTGTGTGACCCTGGTACTTTATACGATAATGTCAACCATTTTGTCTAGAGCGTAACGACCGTCAACCCTTCGAGATTCCGAGCTGCCAGTATGTTTCCATGCAGATGCGTCCCTCCTTATGCGGGCAAATTACTGTTTTCTTTCGCACCTTACGGGGACATTTACATGCCGGTCCGTTTCTGGGCTTCTATGCTTGGCTATTATCCTAGACCCGAAATACAGGCTGTATTCATAACAGTGGAAAGTCTAGGAACAAAGTGGCTACCCTATACACAATATGTGTCCGGAAAAGGTTGAGGCAAAATTTTAAAAATCTTTCTTTTTTTTGAATTTTAGGTTGAACCATTTTTTTTATTTCTACAACACACCAGCGATTTTTATGTTACTCTTGCACAAGTTCGAAATTCCTATTCAGAATTATGTAACCGGCACTTTACACGGGTACCAACCCGGTTGTATTCAAAGATGCTGCGTTGGCAGGAGTAACCTAACCCAACGTTCGAACGCTTAACGAACCGAATCCAATTTATTGAAAATTGGATAAAATCGAGGGGATGACTTTTTTTTCCCTACCAAGGACCTCGACTACCCCATACACAGCTGGTACCAATTGATATTTATTTCAAGTTTTGCATCGCTGCAGTTTTCTACTCGGTAAGGGTTTATGGTGAAGTCCTGATACCCTTCCCAATTTGCAACCCTTAATACTACAAGGCAACCCTATGACTTTAGGCAATCATCTAAATCACCCCATACATTTAACCAGTATTCATTTTTACCCTAAAATATAGTAAAGTTCATTTTTTTAGTTTGAAAAATTTTTATTTTTTCCGTTTTACTAATCATCTCCATTTTTTTTTTCTCAGGGGGTGGTATCTCGCGTGACTTTTGATCACTATGACGAGCGTAAATATATGTATACTCAACTAGCCCTTCTTTATGTACTCCTGGCAAGAGCCCTTTCTTCCTCTCTACGTAATGAAAACTTTCTCGTAAAAGATTAACGATTTCTTTTATTCCGGTTTTTTGAATAGGCACACGTCCATTTAACTCCAGCCCATAAAGAATTTCCAATGCGTTTCTCACGGCCGTCTGCTGTGCCCTTATCCAGTCTGTGAATTGGATTATTATTTTTTCACTTGGTGAACAATCTCAAGAGTTCCTTTATCATCCCTTCTATAGGGGGATGGATGACTATAGATATAGCTACGGAGATTTATACGATATTTTAGCCTTCTTCCTTTTAACACGAATACCCATAATATTTAACAGCAGCGTACAGAAGTACATGAGGAAGAATTTATGGTCTTGAAATTAAACGATAAATTTATGATGAAAGACTTCACTTTTTTTTTTCACTTATGATGGAACATTTTTTTTTTTTTCAAAATCTTTTTCCAGCTCTCGTTTAATACGCGAGCTTCATCTTTTTTTTTTAACTTTCACCACTCCCTTATATCCTTCATACACGCGTAGAAATATCGTCAAGTCGACTAGTACGTTTCAGACCTTTAACCAACAATTTGAAATTCCATTAGGAAGAATTTGAATAATTATATGTATGCAAATACTTGCGTTACCTCCCTTGCGGTTCGGACTGAATTGCTGGCACGCAGCATCCCCTAACGAACTTCACGTTTCCCCAAGTGCTTAAGACAACAAAACTCTCATTGACATCCCATAGTTCCATATGGTCCAAATAAAAAAATCAAGAAAACATAGAAAATTAAAAATAATTTCCTCCCTCAGTTATTATCAGTATACAAAAATCAGGCTACAAATTTCACTGCCAAACCTGGACAATGCATTAAAAAAAAAGACTAAAAATTCAAATATATATACCAAAATACATTGATACATATGGACCACGTGTGCCTATATGTGTCCGACGGAATCCAAGAGAGCAATGGTAAACCTGCAAATATTTAAATTTCCCGGCAGATGTTCTGCATGCGCATTGCTTCGCGTGAATGATGCATGAGTCACTTGAGTCGGTCATCCGCAATACCCGTGGTGCAACGAATCTTCGACTTTTACTTTTGAGTTTGCCAATACAGCGATAATACTCAGGCTGGGAAAAACAAAAGCGAATTTCTAATCAACAATTACGCAAGATCGTTTACTTCGAGCATCGCGTAAGAAGCTTTGTTCGGCTTATTCGCAGCTACCGCCGAGCTTTACCTCGACTCCTCTTATCAGGCCTCCTCGCAGCCTCCGTGCAGTCAGCTCGGCTTTAAAAGACTCCGGAGGACTGTACAGTCGCTTTCGCGTAGTTCAAAATCAAAGGAAACACCTCGAGCGATATACAAATTCAATATTCCCACCATCTTTATGCGTCCGAATAATGAAATTTAAAATAATCCACAAAAATATTTATCATCCGCTCGAGACGAATGACGCAAAAAGAGCTTGTGGATGGTGCTCCTCTTTTTTTTTTTACGTTTTGTAACAAATTATTCACGGTCGGTATAGTGCAGTCGGGATAGGAGGGAGAAGTGCATCTGCATATTTTATATTAATGTTAATGTCACTGCACCGTACCACTATGTCACTTTCAGGGAATGCACACATTAACGCTCTCCCTCTCTCTCTCTCTCTTTGTACGTATAACATATAAAGGGCTACGAGGGTAGAAATGGAGAATTGCACGCTCAACGATAGTCGCGATTTTTCGAGGAGTCCACGAAGCAGCCAGAGCCAAGTTACGTGGTTAAACTGTCGATAAGTGAGCAACAGCGACTGCTGCAAAGTGCAAAGCTTTGCGGTGAATTCGCTTCTTTTGTAGTGCAATATCGGAAGGTTGAAAGGTGCGAAATTGTCAGGAGAGATTCTCCGAGATATTTCCCAATACGGTTTCTGGGTTGACGACTCGATGCGCTCGGCTCTGGACTGCGGTCGCTGATGAACTCGGAGGTTGAGAGAGAGAGAGAGAGAAATGTGGAAATTAAGGGAAGATAAGAGGTAAGAAGAGAAAAAGAAGAATCCGTATAGTTGGCACTTACCTTCTTCCATGGCAGAGTGGCAATTAAGAGGAGAGTCGTGAATCCGAGGGAAGTTGCGAGTCTTCTAGTAATGATACCGGAAAATCCGTCTCTGGAAACGGGAGAGCCAATTATCAATTGTCTCAGTAACGTAGGGACAGTCGCAGGACGAAAGTCAGGCAAATCCCCAGGGAAGAGGCCTTGGCATTTTTTCGAGAATCCGTCCTTAGGTTGCTCCCACTGTCTTCTGGAAATAGAAGAAAAAAAAAAGACTCCCATAATCACTCTGATAGCAAGTAGTATATATGTATATAGGTGTGCGTACATATATTACATAGAATTTATAAAAAAAATTTTAACATTTTTTTTATCAAAGGTACTTACGTGCGCTTCGATCAAAATACAATGCATCTAGAGTGCACCGATCAGTGGAATTAATGAAAGTGCATCTAATGCAGTATTAAGAAATTGAAGAATGTAAATTCGAAAAAGAATGTAATCCTGTGAAATAATTTTATAATAAAATAATCTACCGCTTAATTTGTATTTTCATCCATTAATCAAGTGTATCTCACGTCAACGTTGAAACGTGCTTTACGTGCTTCTACGTTGACAGACTTTCTGGATTAAAAACACTTGATATGATAAACCGAGTAAAAGCTGTAGAGATCCTAGTGGAAAAAAAAAAAAAATGAAAATATGAGAATAATCATGAGAGTGCCTAGGGATGGGTAATATTGTATTAAAATCAACCCCTACAGTTATTCTATCATAATAAGAAATTACGAAATTCTTGTAATACCTCTTGTCGTGTGATTCTATAGGATATTAAAATTAGTCAATATAGTGAAAATTCGTAAGTAATGAAAACGTGTCTCTTTTGTTCAAGGGATACAACGTGGAATGTGGGTAATATACGATTGCTCGTGTTACGCTACAGAAATTTGTTGATGAGTTGATGGTATCTAGTCTGGGTAGCTTCACAAAGCTACAGATGAGCTGCGCTAATTAATAATTACTCCGAGCAAATATTATTATTTCATACTGCGTTTCAGCACTCGGCTATTTACATTCGCAGACGATAAATCTATTACAGTTAACAATTTCTTGTTTATACGGCATCCACTTCGCCGAGCATATTACTATACGAATAGATAGCAGTGGTGAGTGACGGTCCACGTTATTCGCGAATACATTATATCCCTTCAGAATATTCTACAGACATTTATTGACAGACTTGTACAATATAGAAATCCCTAAAGCAATTGTCCAAACTGTATAAGGAACATTGAAACGGAGGTTACGTATACAGTAGGTCGTGACGTTGGCCACTCGACAAGGCAATCTGGCCATTATAAACGTCACTCTGACTGTGACAATGAATAGAATTGAAAAATAAAAAAAAATAATATTCTTTAACTCTCACTGCCGAATTCCATTCTAAATGTGAATCGATAAAATGCATTAAAAAATACCGACGAGCCAGCAGTGACGGCAAAAGTGTCGCGCTCGGTTAAAAATTTGTTCTTGCTTTCGTCGTGTCTTTTGTTTCATTTTTAATAAAAAATTTAAAAAAAAAACGGAAAACACGAAAATAAATAGAGGGATCGAGGGGCGACCCCAAAAGGCTGCATTGTCCCTCCGCAAGGGGTACTAATTACCCAACGGATGAAAGGGTTACCGAATAGCACAGTCAGTGGCCATATAGCCTGGTAGCCTGGTAGCAATCCAGTATGTACGTACAATACATACGAAGGAACAAGTCCACTTATATTACGCTTGTTTATTATAATAAACTCCCTTACTGTCTGCGCAATCTCTCCAATGAAAATAACTCCTGGCGCCAAGAAAGCTTTTGTCATTTTACAATTAAACCAAATTATCATTGTCATCAGGCAAAAACGACTCGGTACTTTAAGCATTTTCTTTGAGCTTTCTAACAGTGCCGCCATCTTCGTTGGGTAAGGAAAAGGAGCATCGCCATTAATATTTCATTTCAAAATTTTCCCTTGCTCCCTTTCGCCCGTTTTCGATCCTCCCCAACTACTCGAGTCTCGCACCTGCATACCTAGACCCATTCACCTTCCCCTCAATTCTCGCCGCCCCTCAGTTTTCGACTTGGGCTTTATGCGCCATTTTTGTCCGAGCTTTTTTTTCCAACCCAAGCTACCCTGAATGCCACGCCATTTACTACCACCAGGTTCCTCGATGTAAATGCGTGAATGAGTTTAAAGCCGACGGCGGACCGAGAAGGCTGGAAAATAAATACAAGCGACCCCGACGCTAGGAAGTCTAACGGGAACCACCGCTAAATGAGTGCACGAGCGACAAACGCAGAAATGTCAACCCGAAGCTACCCGAACTCAACAATATGAATTTTCTCGAAAGAGTACAGAACGGCTTCAACTATTCGAAATAAATCCACTTAAACTCCACAATGGCTATAAGGGCGTTCCCTTCACCTGGGTCACCGGTGGACTTTGCGTTCGGGCTGTTTCAAATTCGTACTGGTAACTGCAAGCTCGAAAGCCTGGATCATCAAGGACCCAGGCGACGTAAATTAAAAGCAGCCCGAAGTTGGCGCGATAGCAAACGCGATCACGGAACGTGACAGCGACAAATAAATATTTTGCCCCCATTAAGAAAATAATGATAATAAATTGAGTAAATTTTAGTATCGACATAGATTTTGGTAATAAATTGTGAATGATTCTTCAAAATTAACCTACCGTATCAAACTAGTATATAATCCACAGATTGTGAAGATAATCAAAATCTGCATAACAGTGCTGAACAAATGACTCGAACGAATTCACTAGTGCGCGATTAACGGAATTCTGATAATAACCATAATTATTTTCATCGCCCATAGAGGCGCCGTGTCAACGTCCAACCGTCGATAATTAATCGAACACAGTGAAGTCTCTTGATCTTACTACCCCAGAAAGTCAAGCGACAAACGACACTTCTCCAACGGCCGCATTAAAAAGATTTCAAGACATCAAACTTTCCTTCCGGTCCTCCTCTGGCTTATCGCTCTAATTCCTAAAAGACTGGATTCGCAAGGATGTTCTCGGGCGCTTCCGGGCTTATCGTAATTCCGGTCACGCAGCCTCCCTCGTCCTTTCGCCAAGGAGCCATCTCCTTGAATCTTGGCGAAAACAAGCTCAGAAGACGGCACAGCATCCATCCACTGCTCCTTACGTGCTTCGCGCCGTGACCTTCCAGCTTCCTCTGCGTCTGCATCGTACGTCTTCCCGCATCTACGTGGACTTGGACATCAACCTACGTCGTGGGCCCGCACATCCGGTTTATTCGTTTAAAAATAAAAAACTGCCCTTCCCACGTATCTTTGCTCGGTTACTTACTCTTTTCCTTGCTTCGCCGAATCTTTGTCCTTGTCTCTCTGCTGCTCAGCTGCTCCTTCCTTTCATTACTCAACTTCTGTTTCCCGCAACTGCAGCCAGCAGCGCAAGATGCTCCTGGTTTCCGGTTAACTTAAACTTTGTCTTTTCCCGCTTCCTGTGTTTCTCTTCTTCTCCCTCTCTCTCTCTCTCTCTCTCTCTCTCTCGCTCTCTCGCTCTCTCTCTTTATTTACCACTCTACCCTCATTCTCTTTTTCCCCGCATTTCGCGCATTCTAGAGAGGCTACGTTCGCGCTAACTCCTCGAGGGATCCGTCGAACGAGGCCAACGAGGGAAGCTGTGCTGCGGCGCATCGCGTCGTTACGTTGCCAGGAAATCGAGCAACTTTTGAGCGAGAGAGGAAGCCCAAGAGAAATGTGGCTGCCTCGTGGTTCGTTTAAAGCGACGCTCCAAACGATTTCGTATTCCTTGCCGAGCGTCGACGCAAGTCGAAAGTCACGTCTAATCCATACATAAATCTATATGTGTATCGCATGTAAATTTTTTTCACACCCACTACAGGGATGCTACTTACGGTGTGAAGTAAAGGTCGATCCTTAATTGCTACTGAATTCCAACTTGGGAGGCATTAACCTCCGTCGACTTTCGTCGTCAATCTTTTCTGCACTTTTTCTGCCTGATAATAAACGACAGGCACGGGAGGAAGTATAGGGCGCAGCGCGGTCTCTACGCAATTATATGGCCGCGCAGTAACACACGGAAAGGACGCTAAGTAATTTCGCGAAAGTAAAAGAAAAAGCTACAATGCGTATTCCGTTTTATCGTTAATGCCCAGCGCTACTTGCAGTTCCTTTCAATGTATTTTTATGTAACCGTGCAACCTTTTTTCCTTTACTATCAAATACTCAGCCACGTTCGTTACGATTTTCGTCCACGTGTAAATAGTATCATCGTAATAACATACGAAAATTTATCATATCGCGATCGCAGCGAATTATCAGTTTACCTGATAATTTATTAAATTTCCATATCGTTAAATGAGTGCTCTCGTTAAATCCTCATCCTCGAAATTACACCACCAAATTTATTTTACCCTTCATTCGGATGCAATATGCAAAATGGTTCAACTATTTGACCGTATTGTTTACGCGGGCAAAATATCATCGTTAATGATAAACTTGTATGATATTGGACTCTGAATAATTATATACAATATACCGGGTGTTCCATTTCAACTTAGACCCTGCAGTATCTCGGAAAGGAGTTTTTGAAAAAAATATTTCAGACAAAAGTTGTCGGGTTCATAGGGGGCCATCTAGTGAGATATCTGAATTTTTGGCTTGGGGCCTCTGAGACCCAAGTCCATTTTTTTAAATGAGCACCCCTATTTTTTATTGCAGATTTGCGTTGTATGACAAAAATAAACAAGTTTTGTTTTTGATCATTTTTCGATAAACCCTCAGCAAAAGACGCAAAAGACCCTCGAAGTTGAATTTTGAAATACGTTACAAATTTCGGTTTCTTGTTAGTGTTAATGGTAATATGGACTGGCGATTTGAATTCAAAGGATCAGATTATCTTTGGGACTTTAAGGACTGGTCAATTTTATGAACCTGTTAATGTTTCCGTATAACTTTCTTACGGACCTTTTCCCACCTTCGCCGGCTCCCTTACGCGGTACCTACGAGAGAAGCAATTTAGCGTTTTAACGTCGTTAAGAACACTCCGCAAAATAGCGTTACTCCACTTGAATATAAACTTTCTTTCCTGAAACGAAAGTGCCTGCCTACCGGAGAGAAACGGAGTAACTTTGGAGCTAAGCCACGATTATAAAATAGGACTTGGGGAGTTTTCGAAGACAATAGCGAACTGACTAAAACCAGGGACCCCATATAGCCGGAGAGAATTCGCCTGAAATTAATATCATGTCCCTTACATTGTATAACATACTTCCCCGAAGCCATACGCAATTTTTTCCTGCGCTTGTTGCGAATTTTCTCAAAGAGCGTCGCGACGCACCCCTCTTTTTATAGGATCAAGTTTATACGGTTTCAGGCATTTTTTTTTAAATCAAAAATCGGTTTAGGGAAAACAAATTTTTCGTTATTTTTCTTTACGTTTAAGCATTAGCAGTCGCGGTATAAATATCCCTTCGTAAAGCAATGTAACGAAATTTAACCTGAAGAATTTGTCAATTCAACTCGTACACTGTCAACTCATATACGGTCCCATTAATTTCTCTATACGACCAAGTTACATACTCGGATCGATATGACGTTAACACGGGACATTTTGAGACAGTCGAAAAATCGCAAAACCATTTATTGGCTGATTGACGAAAATTCGCAAATCCCATTGCTAAAACGCTTCATACTTATTTGTGCAAATTTCATTTAGCTGACAGATTTAGGATTAACTGGGAAATCTTAAGAGAGAAAGGAAACCGATAAAATTTATTTTCTTCACTCTACGTCGACTGCACGAAATAAGGTTTGACGGATACAATTTTGCGTAATTTTCGTCCCTTTGAAAATTCTGAAAATATCGCGCAAATCAAACACAGACCCCCCATTACGTAAGTTCACGACGCGAAAAATACTATCGTCCAATTGTCTTTCTCGATCCTAGTAAACTTTACCATATTCCAATTTTTTCCTCCTCTTTCTTTTAACATTCTCCGTATCATCCCCTTTTTCATCCCCCTATCTACTAGCGGTTCATGTCGCGTATACATGCGCGACTCTCACATTTCCGTAATCCCATTGTAGAAGTCCCTGCAGCCATCCGACGTTTGCTACACTATACTCGAGCATCATGGCCGACTGCAGTCGTGCCATATCCGGTTGATGGTACCAAGTCTGAAGACGGTAGCCCAATTTGATTTTCCGAATATCGTAGCGCCGCAAATGCGCAACACGGACTTTTCTTAAATTTCTTCGAAATTACGTTTGCAACCGCGAGGACTTCCGCTGCGCCATTGTGGATATTTATTCTCGTGTTATCTCGCAACGAAAGAAAAATCGTCCTTCGTTTGTCCATAGTGCTACGTTATACCCATACTTCGTACAATTATATATATATATATATATATATATATATACATAAAAATTAAATCGAAATTATTTTAATGGCGTTATCTCTTATCAGTAATTATCTCCACAAGTGTGAGATCAAAGGTGACGATATACAATTACGCCGTGGTTTCATTTAATTAGCAAATAAATTAGCAACCTTTTGCACCTGAGCCCTTTACGTTCTGCCACGGTTACTCGCTAAATTCCCACACACATTCTGTCCCTTTGCAATCCATAGGCCATCAAGCCTGAAACTTTCGGTCCCTTTCCACTCAACACGCACCCGATAGCAGGAACGAAGCTCCAAGAAGTCAAGCGCCGGGGAACAGCGCGAGAGGCAAAAGACCTTGAAATTTTATCACAATCGCGAAACATTTCCCAGAGTCTCCTCAGGCAGCAGCTAGACGCGATATAATATTTAGGATGAAATTGAAAAATGTATTTTCGCCGTCGAGCTAAATGCGAATGCAAGATTACGCCACGTGTCTTATTCCCATCACCCGCAGACGCATTACAAATGCACGTCTCGTGCGGAAAGAATTACAAATTATCCAGGTCGCCGGAATTAAAAAAAAAAAAAACGTGACACAATAAATTCACAAATCGCCAAGGACAAACTTTTACTTTGCTACGCAGACAGTTATACGCCCTCGTAAAGATTTTCATTATTTCCGATCCTTATCTTTTGCATAAACACATAAAACGCCATATGTCATGCATAGTAAAAAGTATACCTAGTCATGGGTAGCCATGGGTATGCATATGTGGAAATATGACGATGTGCAACCATATAAATGCATAGGTTCACACGTGTCAACGCGTTTCAGTGAACAATTTTATCAAGTCCACCTCGGATAACTCGGACGGCGGCGTTACTGAATATCTTTTGCCCTGCTACAGTACTGCCACCTACTGTGAGGTAAACGTAATAAAAAAAAAAAAGACCCCCACGAATTTCCTCTGCTCTCGAGTCGTCGAATCCCGAGTACGCGGATTTCGCAAGTAGCTCGTAAAACACGTACAAGTATTTCCAAATGAGTTTTCCACGTATCGCACGTACCGTAGAACATGTGGAGTTATATGTACTATAAATGATGTGATATATTGGAAAATGGGAAAGAAAATCTCGGGATACTCCAGCAGTACGCTCCCGAGCAACGCAGTCAATGGCTTTTTCATTTTTTCTACCTACGGCACGAGAAGACGTCGCGACGTCGAGCGTCTACGAGGTACTGGGCATGGGTCCTTTGGAAATGACGGGTAAAATCTACATGGGTAAACTTTGTGATATTGGCAAATCAGAGGCTTCTGGGAATAAAAGTGAAGCTACGGCGATGCTTCTTAGCAGATTGCTGGGTTATTCTGTCTTCCAGTGCAACGTTGATAGGGCATGGCATAGTGCAGTATAGGAAAGTATTACGTTATGTATAGTTTAGTATAGCCCGTAATACCATAGGGGAATATAAGTTGTAGGTAGCAAGTAGACTGAGCGAAAAGTCTAGAGGATTCTCCAGGTATAGTCAGGTATACTAAGCTACTTTAGCTACACCGCAGGGTTATGGTCCAAGGCCTTTTGCATTATGCACTCGAGTCCTTTCTTTATGGTCGTAGCTTTATTCGCTCAATAAAATAAGATTACTTAGTCGCTAAAAGAATCGTGAATGCTTTTTTATGGTCAAGTTACCAGCCGTCCGTTGACTTAGGAAATTGGTTCATTATATTTTTTCCCCCTTCGTCGCGTTGGTCCAGGTCGCTTTTGAATTAAAACAAATGTTTCGTCTCATTGTCACAGCGTTTTCGATATATTGTAATTGTATCAGTAGGGTTTAAGTCAGAACATCTTTTTTTTTTTTACACGGACCTTTTGGATGCTGTATATGGGGCATTCTGGGATAGTTTAAAGGGAGACGCTAACGAGATGGAATTTCAGTCTGATTAATTTTGCTGAATTAATTTAAACTTCAAGCGTAAGTTTTCGCATGTTAAACTGCAAGTGTGTATACGTGTTGGAAGTAAACTCGAGATACTGTAACGGAATTGTGAATTGATATGGCGTTTCATGATTGTGAAGTTGGCATCTCACGAGGTGGAATCCTCGCATAAAACTACAGTTGCATCCAGCATGCTTCCATAGTTCCTAATGGATCTTAACAATAATTCTGATAATTTAGCTGAAAAAAACGGCATTTATAAATGTGAGATGCTGGCATCCAGTCCAGCATCCCCAATCCGAAGATTTATTTAAAAATTCAAGAATCTCATATATTCTAACGAGCTCTATAGTTCATAATTTTTAACAAAAATTCTGGTCATTAATCTTAAAAAAAAAAGGATGGTCCATGAAACAGCGCTGCTTTGCATCTCACAGCATCCGGACTTTTGCCACATTTTAAAGACGTCGACTCGACACCTCCTCGCTCGGTCGACCCTGTGAACGTCGCCTTAACCGGAATTGCTTAATTCGCGAGGTATTCCCATCGATGAGGTCACGTCGATTCTCCGTCCCCAGTCGCTCTCATTGACGCCGGAGGAGCAATAAAAAGTACCAGAGACATAATCAGGTCCTATCAGAATCAACCGAACGACCGCGAAAAACGTCTAAACTATTACGTGAGTCGATTTTGAGACCAAGAAAGCAGATTCAAAGCTAAAAATATCTGCATGATAACTCGATATCAGAAAATCAGTTCACAGAAAAAGCTCATAAACCTTCCCGAAAGGGAGTCCGGAAGAGATATTCAAGTTTCGGAGGTCAAAGGCGCAGAGCGTAGGTAAGAGGGGGTGGAGGGTATGGAGCAAAGGCGTATCAGGAGGGAGCGTTCTCAGAACGACGGTTGGATAGATGAAAGTTCCGGAAATGGATTCGTCCTTTATCTCCATGCTGGTCCACGTTGCGCAGTTCCTTGGCTTTATCCTCGGCGAGGGTCCAGGGAATTCAGGACTTAAATTTCCCAGGCATTACGCGTAGACAGGTTTATTTTATTCAGGAACTCCAAGGTAACCTAGCCCGGAGCTTCATCCGGGAACTTACCTAGGATACGTATAGAGTATGGATCTAACTGGTGCAGGATACCTATAAAGAGAATGAAGATCGATTCCCTCCCCCCGCGGGCATGCCGCCCCTTTACAAGAACCGGAAATAAGGACTTTCGACGCAAGACGGTGTCTGACACGGATCGTGTTTATGGCTGCCTCGTATCCAGGAATATGCAAACCGTGCAGCATCTGGATGGTAGATTTCAACGACCAAATGTTTCAAGCTGGACGTGCACCAGGAGCCCACGTATATTCATAAATTTATATGACACTGGGTAGACCCTTTTATATGATGTATCAATGGGCATCTATCGATACGTGTATAGGCAGACAGTATCCGGTTCCGGTAAACGGACATATGTGGACGTCTCTATATGTTACCAAGAATCCAGGACACTTGGCCTGTATCGTGCAAGGCGATACCAAGGTTGTTTGACAATATCCGGTATATCCCTGATGCATGTACGACAGTACCGGAAGAGCTTGGCGATATCGGAAGTCCAGTAGAGACCTACGTCCATTCAAGCTTTTACCGTTAGCTTCCGTGACGAGGGTATTGCGTCACTTTTGAAAATAGACATGAGCTTTTTATGTGCTTTCGACTTATCTTTATTTATTTTATCTTTGAATCATTTTCATTTCACTCGATACCAGCTACTATTGTATTGCGGTGATACTTATTAATGGACCATTTTTTTTTTTTTTTTTTTTTTGTAAATTCGTCAGTCTTTCCATCTATGGGAATGACGATGGGGATCACGTCGTCATGTGGCGTGACAGGTCCAATCGCTGCGAATTTCAAGTAATTGAGTTCCGACCGACATGAAAATTGTGAAACTCGGCATTTTGCAAACTGCCACTGGTATGGCCACTCGTGACGTAGATTGACAGTCATTACGAGAAATGAAATTTGGAGGGTGAATATTGCGAGTGGGGGGGGGGGGGGGGGGGTGCGTGTTGAACTGTCATTAAAATCTACCGGTTGACGTCTGTACTGTAAGGGATCGTTATATGGGATGACGTCTGAAGTGAGTCTGCTCGTTGAATGATCATTATGTCCTGCTCTGATTACGTCAGTCGTGTCTTCCTAGGACCAATAGGAACCATTTGTCAGGATAAATGGATCAGCCGGTTCAGAAAAATTGAATATGCTCGCTGATCCCTACTTCGACTTGTATACCCATTTCCTCCCTTGTCAATTTATTTATAGGTTCGATTCGACCTTCGTGTCATACTCGATTACGTAACCGAGAGATAATACGATTACTTGTTGGTCCCTTTTATAAAAAGTATAAGACTCGACACATATAAATATCTATATTAGTGTATTTCTATAGTCGTAACAAAAAAGAAATTCTTAAATATCTCGCTCAAAAAAAAATTATATTTTCTCTTTTCCAGGAATGTTCGAAACGGACGGCCAACTGATACCAGGAACGATGTGCGACCATCAGTTTGTCAGTTCTCAGATGACGCCTCTCCACGGACGATTTTATTCGCCACGTTATCCATCCTCTTATCCAAAGAACATCCGGTGCTCGTACCGTTTCCGGGCAAGGTAATTAACCTTACCTTAATGATTCTCACATATATATTTAAAACCCCCAAATCCCAACTTCATTATTTCACGCGCTCGATCCTTCGCACGTGCGTCGCTCTCGTCGCGCCAAATTTCCCAGCTTCCAGCAGGAACCAAAACTTTTCACATTCCTCATTGCGCGTCTTCTTGTTATGCAACCGCGAAACTTTCTACCCCACCGAGGCTTACAGTTTAGGACCTTCGGCATGAAGATATTAAGGATAGGGGATACCGAGAAACTTTTCGTTCCGTAAAATATAGTGTAGATAATGATCGTCGCCATTTAACCGGACGTTATACCCTGCCTTATATCCGCATAGCCGACCGCAGAAGAAAGTTAAAACCGTCTTAATGAATTTCTATGGGGATTATTAAGTCGTAGTTTTAACCTTGTTAGGTCGGGTTGGGTTGGGTTACTAGTAACTTTTCTTTTTACATGTATACCCGGGGGAAGGTTGGTTACCTATTAGCAATGGGATCCTCTGGGTTATATATATATATATACTATGAGTTTCTGCTTCGTTAAATGTAATATGGATAATGATTATTTGTATTGTTATTATTTTCATAGAGTGCGGCTAATGACGTCATTCATTTAATTTACTGTGTACGTCCACGTGGTTCATTAATACTCCGGGCTTAATTGCCGACGAACTCTTCAATTATTTTAGACATTACGCGCATGCACAGTGATATCCTAACGGAGAGTAATTCAGATCTGTGTATTAAGCCTAATTGTTGGATGCTTTATGATCTATGGAGGCAGAGTGCTTTCCTATTTATGGCTATTATGCATATATTACCTTCCATTAACTACAATTGCTATGTATATCTCCTTCCTGGCTCGTTCATGGATCATCGCCAGTGAAGCAACCTCTAAATCAGTCGTTGGATTTATACAGCAATTTGTTATCGCACATAGATAATTATCAATAGACAACCAATTTAGTGGCTAAACAAGTTGTTGCGCTATTTGGCTAATGCACAGTGCGAATGATTAATACCTTCAATCTAATGGATAACCGATATGTAAATCTGTCATAGTAGATAACGCGTGAGAGGGAAATTTTGGAAAATCTCCAAGAAATTTTTTTCGCGGGGTCAAATCAAAATTTTAATTGACCCAGGATAAAAAACATTCCTACTAATTGTATCATCGATAATATTTTCAATTAACGTTTTTACGCAGATAATATTTTTAATATCTAAAATCGTTTTTTTTTCGACTTTCTAACTGCCTGACTCAAAAGCGCTCAAACTTTCATCAAAACCGTTTACCGTCCACGGTTATACGCAGTTACGTAAGAAAGCTCTGGTTTATGACTCGTCTATTAATTTTTATGTATCCCACAAAGTAGCACACTTTTTCCGCGACGTGCTTCAATCCATCACGTACCGTTCCATTTACTTTGGGAAAGCACTGCGCGCCTGGTTGGCGTCTTTTCTTTCTTTTTTGCTTTTTTCTATTTTTTTTTCCCCCTCCACGACACCCGTGCCACTTTCATTTTTTGTTCTTGCGGTTATTAGAACAAATTCGTAATCGAGCGAAAGCCTAAAATGGATTCTCTATTGTTTTCTTTTGCAGTAAAAAATGAATGTTCCCTATCAAAAATTGCGACTCACTTTTTTTTTCAATTTTTTTCAAAAAAATTATCCATTGCTCCCGTGAAAAGCATACGACGATAACGACCCATTGTGTTTCAGGCTGAAGGAAAGGATTCGCGTGGTCTTCGAGGAAATATCATTACAGGAGGGAGACTTGAGGTGAGCACGAAGCATTGATTCCAGCAATTAATCTTCATTAATTATAATTATTCCCTAAGGCTCCCGAAAACTTTATGAACTCGCAAGTTTTACTCTCTTGGATGGGAGGACGAGGGAGGGGGTTTGCTTAAAGATTAATAAAGAAAAAAAAAAAAACAACATGCAATCGCTCATGACGTCATCGCGATTTTTAATGCCGCGCAAGAAAATAAAATAAAAATTTGCAATTCTCACGTGACTTTCGGAAACAACGAAATTCTACGAATCTCCAAGACAAACGAGACACGTAACGTATCCGGACGTACAAATCTACGCCCCTATCCCACACCCTTCGAAAGTTCAAACACTCCTTCTCAATGAAATTCTCATTTTTACTCAATTTCCCTTTTCCCCTTGATAAACAAACACACTCAATCCCCTACCCCCCCTAAGTTTCTCCACCAGCGCCATTTTTTTTTCCAAAATACCTTTCAATATAAACCCAAGCACGAAATGACTTATCCAAAGAAATATTTCGAATTTTGAATATTAATTCCCAAATGTTCGTCCCCCGCGGTACTGTTTCGCAAAAATGATTATTATTACAAAGAAAATACACAAGATTGACAGTTTTCAATTCTACCATTCTACGAAAATCTCACGTGCCAATATGTATATAAATTTACATAGAACGTGTATATATATATATATATATTTATCTTCCATTATTACAAGGAAACTTCTGATTAAGTAGCTACGTGGAAACTCGACTTGTAAAATTCCGAAGCTTGCAGTAGGGAAGTTCTGTATTATCCATATAACAGACTTCTTGCAGTGAGATGGCTCTGGGAGATCCTCCTCTATTTATCAAATTGTGTTACGCGGCAGTATGGGACTGAATAAGAATAGCGATGTACAGTAAAAAAAAAAAAGAAAAAAAATGATATTCCCTCTAGAGAGACACGAGTTATCCAAACCTCATCCAGTTTCTGAGATAGCAACAATCCTTATCGAATTTAATATCAAAGGGTCCGCCCCTCTCTCTCTGCCTCCTCCCTCCTTTCTCCGACTGTCTATCGCAGACAATTTACTTGAATCAAGAACTGAGCCCGTTACGTAACAAGTATTGAAAATCCAGGCAGGCTTAACGTGGCCTCCCCTTCCTGGGTCGAGCTCAAACTTTTCCTCCGGGAACGGAAACTCATCGAACTTTCGGGGATAACCGGCACGCAAGCTGTTACGAGGACGGTTGAAAATCGAGATGAGCCTCCGAAGTGTTATTATCACTGTACTTGCGTGTAATTCGCCAAAAATCAATGATATCCGTCATTTACATCATTTTCACGCAAGGTCTTCGATAATTATTGACGAATCCCTTAAAAAAATAATTTACGCTTAATTCGTAACGCGATCGAAATTCGTCGATTTCCAATTTCTCCAATTAAGGGGGTGCGGTATACCTGTATGTCTGCGCAGTCTCGATTTGGAATGCAGTGTAAAATCTAACGAGCCATTAAGACCAATCAAACGAACTTGTTCAGATGTTTGGAAATAGCGTCGGTAATCGCGACGACGGTTCGAGAGCTTCAGCGTCGCTACTGCTGTGAACGTTCGAATAGAACCAGCTGGAATTGACTCCAGCCAGCTGGCGAACAATTGGCAGGACGACTGGAGGATGTGAAAGGACTTTCCTCCCTGTGTTCTCCTACCTAACCGAGGAACCACGTTGGTTTCCATCCCTTCACGTGATTCCAGTTTCCTCCCCATTCGGTAACACCAGCAATGCCCGGGCACTCCCACTGGTACTCGGCCTCTTCGTTTCTCGCACTTTCCACCCTTCTTCGAGACATTCCAAAGGAGGGTAGCTGGTGATAATGTGCCTGACGTGGTATCTGCCTTATTCAATAGAGGAATGTGATCTCAGTGATGCTCAACTTTGAAATTCAAATAATTAACACGGCCCATCCGGATAAACCGTTAATTATTTTTATTTAAAATTAATCAATTCTCTTAAGACACAAAAATCCCCTTTCGCTCCATAATTACATTTCATCCCAATGTATCGCCATAGACAATACACTGTGTACTACGTATTTTATCCATATACACGTAGTCTACTGTATCACTGTAGTCGAAATTTCATATGAATTTTTATTTTCATTGTGTATTAAAAAATATATAATATATATTGCCATTCTCTCGCTACGTTAACTTCCGGAAATCGATACCGACATTTAATAGCGATAAAAGCGCGCAAACATCTTTCGGCGATAGTCGGCGCACCCTTGAGCCATAAGGGATGAAAATTGCACTAGGCCGAGGAGGGGCAGGAGGGGGAGGAGCAGATTTAGGCAGCTTTGTTCTACAAAGGGTGGAGATCTGATGTATTATGAGCCCATGTATGAAACATAGGCAGTTGGTAGTGGCGGGGAGAGGGAGAGGGGGTCGAAGATAAGGGGCAGATTTTACGATCGCCAATAAGTCAAAAGCTTAATGCTTCCAATATTACCAATAATAAATCGGATGGAAATTGATATCGATCAAGTAAATCTCTCGGATATTATTTAAACGCAATAAATATATAAAAAAAAATCATAAATCGAAAACAGCATTTAAGAATAAATAATAGTTATGACAATCCGAATTTCATTTCCATATCCCAACAGAGAAACAGAGTCTTTAGGCAAAATATGGGTGGCGAATTTCCAAAAAAAAAAAAAAAAAATCTCTCACGACAATGAGATAAACACCAGTAGACCCACGTGTGATAACGAAAGGGTGACGCAACGATTGGTACCCAGGATGGAGATGGGGAAAATTTCGCGGTCAACAATCCTCCCTCAGATCTTCCTTCTAATCCGTGTGGTCGTGGCTTCCGGTGGTCACTCGGCGAATTAAATTAAGGAAGCTCAATAGAGGAATTAAAAGGGAGTTCGAGGATTTATCAAGGATTAACTCCTCCACGCTACTTCCGGTTGCTGCATTTCTATTGGGCCAGATTTTCTACCTCGACCTAGTCTGACCTCGCCGGTATTTCTGTTCCTTGACGCCAGGTGGCGGCCACGGTCATTCCTTCCACCGAGTCTCTCTTTATCTTTTTCGGGCCATTCTTTCTCTTGGATATATATATATATCTTTGAAACGGAACTTTTCCCTCATCAAAAAACTTTTATCTGGATCAATTATAGAATTGTCCTTTGTATATATATATTCTTTTGGTATAGATATGATTTTGTTTCGTTAAAGTTAACATTTTTTTTTGTGAACACAGACAATACTTGATCGTCGATAAATCTAAAGTAATTTTCAAAAAGGATTATTGTAGATTAATTTAAAAAATATATCTTTCGTAATTCGAGTTTTAATTGCTGTGTGAAATATTTTATTGTCAAAGGTCGCAGCGTGGATTGCGCTGATAACTAGGAAAAATGGCTCGCAGTGTCCGTGAAAAATATTCGTTTTATATACAAATTAAGTGATTACATACTACAGGCTGATATACAGCGCGAACGGAAGAGGATATTGATTGAATGCGAAAGAGTCTGGATGCGAAAATACGATTTTCAGCGGAGAAAAACAAACCATTTGTCGTTCCGAGACACCACGTGGAAACGTGGGCTTTATTAATATTTATAAAACATCACGAAGCTAGTATAATCTCAGGACAGATTGGGAACGATCGCAGTATATTATTTTTGACTTTCGTGGATATTTTAAATTAGTGCCATTTCCGTTCACGTGGATCGATCGCTTTTCGCATCTGTCCTTCTCTCTCTTGATAAAATCGGATAGTAAAAAAAAGATAAGAAACGTTAGGTCGTATCCACATTAAACAATCGACATCCTCTATGGATTGACTTAAAAAAAAAAATGAAAAGCAAACCAAAAAAATTTGACGAAATTAGACGAAAAATCAAAAAATGGTCTACCCACAAACGACTGTACCGTCAAACCTTTCCTCTGGCATCACTCAAGGAACCGGAAGTCGTCTCGGTGAAGCGACTGAAAGCGTAGCAAGTTATAATGGGCACAGAAAACCACAAACGCGACCTAACCTTCACTCTAATCATCCTCATCAGTTTCCTCTACCCTGGTCCAGGCAAACTGTCCAACTTCTCACTCATTGTCACGCTCCTTAATGTCTATAATCCCCCCGAACCCTTTAGGACCGTAAGATGCCTTCCGTGGGTATAAGCCCTATCTGACAGGGGTAGGAAGATCGGCCATCGCTGAAGTGAAGGACCTCTTTTTTTTTTTTGTTAATAAATCCACCCCCTGATATTTCACTACTTAAAAAAAAAGGATCAAACCTGTCAGCTCTAACCTCCCTTACACCCTTGTGTCTCCGAGGACGATTGAAATTACCCGAAGGAAGTTACTCGATACCTGTTTCCACTTTGGCGCCAACTTTCAAATCCCCTCGTCCTATTTCGCGGCTGATTTGCCAAAGGGACTCTGAGATCTCGACTTCGTTCTATCGGGTAAAAACGATTTTCTGCGAATATCATTAGAGCAAACCATTTCCGATCTACGATAGAAATCACGGGGCTGGTAGTTTCTGGTTGATAGTCCAGCAACAGGAATGTAACGAAGTCCTTAGGGAGGTGGAACGAATGGAAAAAAAAGGGTAAGCGAATTAATCAGTCCAGCCTCGTCGGTAGGCACTGATAACACGTTCAAAATGGTGTTTCCATAAACATGCTGAATTCAATCTACACACTTGATTCGCACAGCAACCCTTTGCACCAAGGCTGGAAACTTGATTCGAGCTCATGTACTACCGCGTGTAAATTCTATTTTGAGAACCTATCCCCTCCGTCACGTAATTCCTGATAAAATCATTTTCAAAACTTCTTAACCGATCTCGACGTAAACCCGCGATCAATGACTTTTTACGAAAATTCCAAAGAATTCGTCGTCGTTTCGTCGAAATATTTTATTCTCACCTGTTTTCACCATAATTCATCGGAAACACTGTTCTCGGACTTTTAAGAGCCTACTCGTAAAAGCCATTACATCCCTATCGTTAGTACCAGGCTGTATCGTAGTACTTACAAAATTTGGATACATTGTAAGCGCACCACTCCTCCTCCCCTCACCCACCCCCTCTGCTACCAGTGGCGTAAGCCCGATATTAATCTTACAACATAATGGGGTAAGTTCATGAACTTCCCCTACAGATATA
>JARQTC010000875.1:400380-427256 GCA_030142495.1 Cephus runcator
CGCCCCCCCCCCCCCCCCCCCCCCCCCCCCCCCCCCCCCCCCCCCCCCCCCCCCCCCCCCCCCCCCCCCCACGGGCTACGTGCATTCGGCTCGTGGTGTTTCGTATAAGGGAGGTTGGGTTAGGTTGGGTCGATTCGATTTAGAATGCAGGAGTATCTGGACCCGTGATTACAATGCAGTTTACGGTTGGTACTAATGGCATTAGGCAGTTACGCTTCGAGCGTCAAACATTAACCATACACACGTTAGAGAAAATCAAAGCTAAAAGCTTCGTTCTGTCTTATACGTCGTACAGCAGGATGCGTAAATTGCAGTAGCTTCTAATTGGAAAGGTTGGCTCACGTGTAAATTCGATGCTCTGTGCACGCGCGCATATTCACTGGCTAATTTATACGAGCTAAATCATCGTTCGTTTGGAAACTTCAACTTGAATTCCAAGTGGGTATAATTATGAGATAAGATCGTGGAAATTAATTTATTAATACTTTGTGTAAATAAATTATTATATCGCTTTATCGAAAAGTCCATCCAACTTGGAATTTTCCTCTGTTGTATAGATTTATATGCAATATCATTTTGACAGCCGACAAACATATCGACCTGAACTTTGCGAATTCCTCGAATCAACTTTTTTCTTTTTTCAACTCGTGTACGACTGTGGACATGACACTGGAATAGACAACTTTCGAGGTGTCTTAAGGAAGTTGAATATTTGCTAGGAACAATTTTCGCGAATATAGGTTATTGCATGAAAACAACACACGCAGGACTGTATATGCGTGCAGATTCATTTTCAAAATGCGAATATTAACAATCGACATTATCTCTTATACTCTGCACTGCTATCGTTCACGTTAGTATACTCAATTCAAGGTCACTGTAATATTCGTAATACGTATAATATAGGACAATGGAAAAAAATGGCAAATGCAGTTATAAAAAAAATTATTAAACTCACGTGTCCGTAGGCTGCTCGCTTTTTGTTGGAAAAATCTGAAATTAAAGAAATATTCGTGTTAGTTTGAATTTTAATGAGCGGTGCAAAAGGGTACATTAAAAGAGTGAATCGGCGGAAGGGAACGAGATAAGATGTAAGAGTTACCGAGGAAAAAAAGAATAAAGGGGTAAAAATGTACGGGGGTTGGGGGGTTGGGGGTGTGGGGGACATGGGGAGAGAAAGAAGGAAGAGAGAAGGAAGAGAGAGGGCGCAGTCTCGGATTGGCGCGGCGAACATTGGCAAAGGCTGGCCGCGTGTTAGTTGCTCAGTTTCGGTCCAGAGCTAAGCGGGTTTCCTTGCGGATCGAGGCTCTTCGGTAATTTTGTGTTTTTCACAATTTATTGCTATTCTTTGATATCCCTGTCAATGGATATTTTATATAAAATATATATACACAGATAGCAATCGTAGGTAATGACGTAATTTCATTTTTAAAAAAATATATTATTCTGCCTCTGACTCAATCTTGGATATTTTTCCTGAGTATATAACAACAACAACAACAATAATAATAATACTGTCATAATCTACTTGATCGTACAGTCGTCGCTACGAACATCTGTATCTATAAACTGAATAAAATTACTTACTTAATTCATTGTACAATAAAGCAATTGAAAAACTGTAAAGTTCACAGAAATTGTTTTAATAAAAAAAAAAAATTTATTGTGGCATGAAAGTTTTTTTTTATATCATTTACATCGTTTCTATACCTTTTTTTTTTAGTGACTGTGCATCGAGTTTGTCGAAAATGAGGAACTGCCTGCTATTGCTGAACAAGCAATAATTTGAAGACTATGCAATTGGAAATTTTATGAGATATTTTATAATTGTTCGTTAGGACGATCCATGGAGAATTGTGATTAACACCTTTATGCTTGTTAATTAAATTTACGTCGTTAAAAATAATACGAAATTTCGTGCAGTGCAGCATTGCTCGTAATTCCATAGTTGAAGCCCCAAATAATTTTCCTCATATCCTAAACCAGTTTGAACGAAGGTATCTTTTTTCGGATACCAGTGAATTTCTCCTAAAAACTAATTAATTAAATTTCTCGTGCTCGCTCCAATTTCAAGCTACAATTTAATCCGTGCGCAACTCCACCGTCGTACCAAGAACAATGTTGCTCCACACTTTTTGGTGGTTAATGTGTGCATCATCTGTAACACTGGGTGCTCTCAGAGCCAAGGAACTTGGCGAGGGTAAAGGTATGTTGCAAATATATTATAAATGCATGCACGCGTCAAAGTACCAAAAATCATAGCTGATTCAAAAATTTTCGAAAAAAAAATTCCCGACCCACCGTCTAAACGTAACCCAAAAAGATGAGGCCTCTAATCCCCTTGTTACAAAAATTAAATTGAAAAAAAAACCTTTTTTATCCAATTATTATATTCGACTGTATCACGTGTCGCATTGCGATTTGAATAACAAGCATTTTTTTTTTTAAATCAATAAAATACTCCAAACTCTCCTCATAAAGTACGCATAAATTTTAATCATCCCTATAAGCATATATCCCTTATCTGTAGCAATCAATCGTATATCGGATATCAAAGAAATTTTATTAACCAACACAACTGCCCCAGAGCCAACCTTAAATTACAATGAGATTGCACGTCCTTACTTTAGCTTATTATTCTCGGAGATGCGATACGTTAAATCATGTCGAAAGAGAACTAGGGTATCGTTGTTCCAGCTACGAATGCACCAGCACAATTGCAATGACAATACCAGGTGGTATCGGTGCTTTTTAGAAGAGGCAAATAATATCCCATTCCGGTTAATGGAATCCGCTTTTAAAATCATTGTTGGTCAACTGCATTTAAACGTCGGAAATGCAATTACAGCCAAACACAAAACCAATGAGAACGGAATGATTCGATGCATCTAGAATACACATATATATATATATATATATATATATATATATATATATATATATATTTATATCAAAAACAGAGTGCATTACATAATAGGATCAGTACCAATGGACCCACGTATGTATAAATAAATATATAACAAAAATTGACTTTTACAATAATTATATAAAAGCCGATCAATAATATCCTATCGAAAATGAATCGCCGAGTCCAATTTAATTTAATTCATTATGATTTCCACAGAAATTGGCAAAATCATTTACAATGCACGATTTATTCGTACAAGCATGAAACTTCTAATTAATTATCGCGACACGTATATCCACCATGTAAAATCTTTACCTTCGATTAAATTTTTCCCATAATTTTGTCTAAACCTGTACATGCACCGTGTCTCATTTTTAATTATTCCATCCGTAAAGTCAATATTCGTTTCTTTTTTACGTAGTACAAAAAAAAAATTCCGAATCTTTGAAGCAATCGAAAAAAAAAATATATAATACAAGGTCCCTTCGCGCTTCAACAGAAACCTTGACGTTATTGCACTTTGATGTTCACGTGTTATAGGCATCCTGAAAGGGGTGAAAAAAGTCGCGTGAAAATCCCACGGGAATTGATATAATCCACAAGATGTAATTTTGTACCGAGCTTTTCCATAGGTTTGATTAGAACGGGAAAAAAAGGGAAAATAAGTATTGTGTACGTACAGATCTAAAAGAGAAAGAGCTTTCGGTCTATTATACCATACAATCAATATATTCAAGATATCAGGGCCGAGTACTTGAAAATTTATCACTGATACCATCATGCCTGTCATTAATAGTCAATTGACAGCCACGTGCCTTGCTACTTCGGTAGCTTCTTGACACATCAATCCACGTGCTCAGCCAATCAGTGAAGCAGCTCCCGGAGAGTTTACCCTTCAAGGGAATTGGTTCAGGGAGTCACCCCCCCCCCCCCCTTAATTTACCGAGAGTACGTTACCCACGTGTGATTCTCTACCAGAAAGCTCGAACCTCAAAGTTCATATATCTCAAATGACATTCGTACGTACGATTGATTGACCGTGATGGTGAACAAGTGTTTTTTGAATGAAAATAAAAAAAAGGTCTATTTTCTTAAAAATGACGTATCGTGGCGAACAAAGCTCCTGCAAGCTCCATACGCATTTATTGACGGGGCTCTGAACTTGTATGGAGATTGAAATTCAAGGAAGCATGTAATATACTCCGTTACACGTATGTTACTTATATGACGCGTTAATGAAGCGGCACTTGCGTATAAATAGTCGCATGAGTTACTCTGGCTCGGGTAACGGGGCGTTAATTTTCCAACGTGGCAAACACCAAATGCAGAATTTAGTCAGTGAAATGGATTCGATGCATTGTTAACGTACGTTTAGGATTAAGTACAGTACGATATATGTGTGTAGTGTATACATCGAAAAAAGGAAATTGAATAACGAAGAACAAAATCAATCAAATTTTTTGTTTGACACGAGCAAAGCGTAAACGTGGCATGTATGATTTTTCGAGATTGCTAAATTATAAAAAAAATTTTATTGCCAAATTTTCAAACCTGACAGTCCCTATCTCGTGGGAAAATTGTATTCTTGTATCTCCTAATGTGCCATGTTCCTGTGGGATTGTAAAAAAAAAAGTCATTGAAAAACGTCGTGACAAATAGTCTCTCATCCCAAAGGAACGACGATACATTCGTTCGCACGCTTGTCACGTTCCGATTATTCCTATTAGAAGCACCTGCTGTGAATCTTGGCGGCACTTTTTGAGATTCGAACAAAAATATTTCCAATCCCTTTCTTTCTTTTTTTTTTTCTTAAAAAAAATGTATCGAAAAATAGTGGAAGCTTAGTCAGACCTAGGGCTCGTCAATGCTGCACGATACGTGGAAATTAATAATGAGTGACGTCAGTCTTTTAATTTCAAGCAACAAGACCTTCGTTTGGGATTACAGTGGTACCAATATTATATATAAAAATTCCTGTCATGTATATAGGGTTGTTCAAGGATACCGAACCGTCTGAACCGTGCATATACTATTAGATGGTGATATGCTTGCAAATGATTTCAGGGATCGATCGAATCAACAGCTTCAATAAAATCTTACCAAACGTTCCCGATCTGAATAACCTAGTGAACTTTTATTTGGATTAAGCTCACGAATAGGAAAAAGTCACAGGTGAACGAGGCTGATAAGGATTGCCAACTATTTCGCGATGAAATCTAATGAAGCGATGCTGTTCGCACTCAGCGAGAAGGGAATCTTCAGGAATGGCATTATCGGAATGGCCGATCTTTGGCGTTCGCGTGTGACCGTGTGAATTTAATCGAGAGAAAATGATTGAACGATGGAAATCCAATGCCGGTATAATTGATTAAGTCTTTTATGGCGCATAAAGGTGAATTAAGTTGCGTGTACTGATATATTTTAAACATCGAAATAATAGTTTTCGGTACGGCGGGGGAAACGGGGTCCATTATAGAAATGGGATGAAAATAAGAAAAGGAAGGAAGGTATTGGAAATAAAGACGGTTGTACGAGTGGAGAGATAAGTGGCGAAGGAGAAATGCATTTTACGTTGGTGAACCTACATTTATTTAACCCTCTCGAGATTCAGTCAAATTGCAAAAGTGCAGAGGCGGGTTCAAACACCGAAAAGTTTTCCAGTGATGTGGAATGCGCGTTCGACTCGGTCCACATCTTTTTTTTTAAGCTTAAGTTCAAACTTTGTTATTATTCTGTAAAGGAGGATGGAGACTCGGCGAGCTATGGCGAAGTAATGTGCGGGAGAGAGATATAAGTACTCTGATTAAAAAGGTCATCAATGCAGTGTCAGTGCACGATGATTTTAGGAATCAGTGTAGTTTTAATTAACGTAAATAATTGCATTAATCATCGTGCAATTAAAATAGGCATGGTGGATTTTTAATGGTTCGTAAAATTTTTTTTTGCAATAAATATATATATAATATATTCAATACAATTTATGAAATTGATGTAATTATTTTCTTGTGTGATATATAGTGAAAAAGTAATGAACGTTGTTAATCGTTGTAATTAATATAATGACGATTTGTTTGACTTGTAAATGTGTCGGTTAATCAGGATTTTATTTAAAAAAAAAAAATATTGATTTTTCATATATTTCAAGCAAATCCATTTCACCCCGAGCGACATTATTTCATGCCAATTTATTACGGATTAACCGAATTTCTCTGAAAGCAAAGCGGGTTTGCGAAAAAAGTCAACGTTTCCCCGATAATGCCCAGAAAAAAAATATTCAGCACGGTACTTTTGCGTACGTTTACGATAATCACGGGGATTACGTCAAATTTGCGTTCAAGCGACGTTCAATAAATTACTAGAGTCCTAGGGAATTTTCAGAGAGTTCGTCAGACAGTTGCAAAGTCATACAAGCGCGTACGGTCTGCCGAGTGTCAATGACTTTGAAATAATAATTGAGAAGAAAAGAAAAAGATAAGCACCCAGTAAGATATTTAGGACGACAAGAAAATGTACAAAATTTATCACACCAGGTGAAAATTCGTGAAATGTCTAATTTGCATTTTTATAAATGATCCTGAACAAGTGGACTTTATTAAAATTCACCGCGAAGATAAAACGTGGTTTTTTTGATACCTTCTATCTCGAAAGCTCATAGCGGATCTCGGAGAGGAAAGTTTGCGAGTGAATAAAATCTTATCGAATCGTGAAATCAACCATGTCGAAAATTCGAGCGGAAACCAAGAGAAAATGAGAAGACGAATTGCGAGAGTGAGGGCGAAGAGGAAATAGGAAACGAAGGGATAGGAGGTCATAGGAGAAATGGAATCTCTTATTCTTCTTTAGTCACGTCCTGGAATCCCTACCGTTTTCTACTTTAGCACTTGACATTTATTCTTCTAAAGTTGGTACATGAAACTACAGTATGCCTAGGAGCAGTATGCACGCGAATGCAATATAAACGTATAACGCAGTGAAAGAGAGAATCAAAAAATCAAGAAAAAGATTAAGGATGTAAATTTGGCAGTGATAAAAATTGCAACTCAAGTATAAAATTTTTGAAGTATAAAAAATATAAAGATTCAAAAAAACAATTTTAAATCCCCCCATACACGTATGCGCGCAGTCGCGGTGGAAATTCAATTTCGCCGGAGGACCACTCTCTGCTGAAAATCATTTTGAAAATACGCAGGGCGGAATGACTATACGAGAAATGGGCAATTTAGGAAAGAATGACCAAATTCCTGGTCTCCTTTTTCATCTTTAGCGTCCCTCGTTCTGCCCAAAATTCACTTTCTTCCTGATTGTTCACAAATAAATAACCAGCCAAACGAAGGCGGACGTTATATTATATAACGTTCAACGTCAACCCTCTATTTCCTCTACAACTCGCACTGCGATTGGCTGCTCCATTTTTTCCACCCTACAAAAAATTGAATTCGTAAAATGAGCCTACCCTCGCTGCGTTAAACGGGAAATGGTTCGATTCAATTTTGACATTATTGACCCCAGCAACTGTGACGTTTCAATCAAAAATAGGTCAAATAGAAATGGAAAAAAAACTTCTAACCAGGAAAAAGCAGACCTGGTCGATACTACAGGGGATGATTCTACTTTCGATATTTCAAAAACGGGAATGACGGATGAAATCGACGTGGATGCTGTCCTCAATGGCTCCGTTAGATTCTTCGTTTCTTAACGAAAATCCGAGAATTAACCGAGAATTAATTACAAAATCTAAATCCCTCCACCAATTAATAAATCGTGAGTGCTCACCGGCGCTGGTCCAGCTAATCAGCGAAGACCGAGAACTGCATCCAGGAAACACTCTGGTGGTCACTGCACTATAGCACAACACTGCACTTCCGAAACACAGGCAGAAAATCTATAGGATTTTCTGGATATTGCGAGAGCAACGCGAAAACTGCACGAGCGAGAACTTTCTTCATCGTGTAGGAATCGCAGCTAGAAAAACTATCAACAAAGAGTCCGGGAGCGCGAGGCAGCTCGAGGCACCCCGACCGGTGTCCCAAGACAGACTGACTTTGAAAATAGTCAAATGCGGACACTAATAATTCTGATTGGTCGAGATCCTTATAGCCGATAACTCTTATCCTTTTCCTCGGGTCGTTCCTTTAAACTAAATCGAGTGCGTTTCTCAACGAATCGGTACGTCGAGACTATCTCTCCACGGCAGATTCGAACAATTAATCGACCTCAATTAAAAAATAGCAAATCTTTCCAAAAGCATTGGCGCAGCATTACGAATCAACCCGACAGCGTAACTTCGTACAAGGGTGGCGACCCGAAGGGAACCAAAAAGCGAGAACGTTATCTGCGTGAATCGAAAAATCACGTCACAATATATTGACATTTTCCTTTTTTTTTTCCCCCAAATTTTGTACAATCGAGGTAATTTCGCGTATGGGAATTAGTAAACCGCAATTGCTCTAGTTAAAGTCCATTGTATTTCTGAAGTACCACCCGATCAATTAGAGGCTAATGGTATTACGCGTTTATCGCTGTCTTCGATCTCGCGGTTTACGAGTGTTGCGATTACCATTTGCAAAATCGTATTCGATCGCAAAACCTGTTATCCTCTATTTACGCGCCCGTAAAAAGATAACAGAGCACCATGAAAACCAGATTATTCAAATTAAAAAACAAATGCATAACAAGTATAGCAAATACGATTCCAATATATGTAATTAAAAAATATAGAAAAAAAATTTCAATTAATTTTTCAATTTTCCTATCCAGAATCTCCCATCACCTGTTTCCCTTGAAAAATATTTTTATCAAACATTTTCCACGTATGTCATACCAAAGTTATCAATCATATCTCCACGTCCATTCGTACTATATTAGATTACCAATAACGTGTCGATGAAGGAAACATTTTTTTTTTCGATTCAACCTAACGTTAAGTATCTTTGACTAATTATCTCAAACCGTTCTTCAAGTCGCTAAGTCATTTATCATTGCGATAAAGAGATGAGGGGAAAAACTGAAAATTTACTTTTCAATTTCACATATATGTACGTCCCTCATCAATCGACCAAGGTGAGACTCAAATACCGTGAGCGGAAAAACGTATATTAACGACGGGAGAAGAAATGATCGTAAAAATATAATAAATGCTTATCGACTTTTACATTGGCCCATATAAAACAAAAGGCAGCGAGTATCGTGCGAGACACTGTAAACTGATTGCTTTAATTACCAGAACGTTTTCTGCTAAGAGGCCAATTTAGTCGTCTGGCAAAGCTCGCGAGCCGAGTAATAGGCAGTTCGGCGTGAATTTAAAAAAAAAACGACATAAAGGAGGGGGAAAAAAAGTTAAGCGTCCCAAAGAAAAAGTAGTTGAGAAAAAGCTGAAAAACAAGAGAGAAAAAAATAAAGAATTGCAACGGTTCAACTGGAATTCGCTTGTCAGGCGAGTTAAAGGGGTCGTGCACACACACATATATATTTTATCTACCCCTTTTTCTCATAGGAAATTTTAATACCACCCCCTAGCACTGCCATTTTACATCCTCCCGCAAAATACTAGCGCATCGATTACTGATTTTAGCCAGGAAAAACAGCTTATCTAAAATCGTCTGGTGTGTTCGTATATTCTACGTCACCCGGTATATAGATATTTTATATCCAAGGAACTGCTCCGAAGGTGACGTAAAGATAGGAACAGCAAGATAATGGTAGCCTTGTCGACAAAGTGGGAGGCTGGAGTGATGATAATAAAGATCGATATATTACGTGATTGGTATAGCAAGACATTTTTCTTTTTGAATTTCCCGCGAAAATTGGATACCTACTCTCATCACTCTGCGCCTATAGTCTATATAAAGGGATGGATATCCGAAAAGAAAGACCGTAAAACAAATTTATGTGATAACTTCGGTACTTCATTTTTTTTTTTTTTATCAAAAATTTCGAAATCTTATAAATCGCACAGGATGGGTCCATTCCCAGATCGTACGTTCAGCGCTATCTAAAGCTCATTGTTTTCTCCTCGCATCAGTTCTCACCATGTGGGTCAATCTTGTCAAATCCTGATATGTTTGCTACCCTTAAATATCTCGCCCGGTTGCTATCGGATGAAAAAGTTGACCTAGGAATTATCGAATGTCCATTATCGTTATCGTCAAAGTGCAGCCGGTCTGTTGGTCCAGAAGTAAATTCCCATCTATACCTATACATGCATAAGTGTATACATACATATGTACCTGCAACGAAGAACAATTTAATAAGCTTTTCAGCCGAATAAAGAAACTTCACGGATTACCTAATAACGTGATTTTCGCGAAAATACCTTAAAAAAAAAATTAACAATCAAAACCATAGCTAGACAACGATAAGCGTTAACGATTATTAAATTCGACTATTCAATTAATTGCGACCACTACCCTTAAGCAATGGCTTGACTAAATTTTGTGTTTACCTATTATCCCTTGCTAACACCATTATGACCACGTGTTCCTATCTCCTGGTCAGGATCCTAAGCTCTAATAATTTGTAACGATAGCCTTTCGAGGCGGTAAGGACGATTCAGCGAAATAACGTCCAACGGGTGGTCAGTAAGGACGTAAGGACGGAAAAGGAGGTCAGCCCGGCAAAGGGGTGAGCTTGCGGTGTCGAAGGGTTTCGTCAGGGAGGTTAGGTCAAGGGTCGGTATAACGTGGAGTAGACGGAGAAGTAGCTTCGTTAACTTATTATTAATGGAGATGGGGTTACATGGAGAAACTACTTTGTAACTCGTAAAAGCAGTACTGCCATTTGGGGAGGGGAGAGAGAGGGGGGGAGGGGTCGTGTTGAACATAGAAAGGGGCGGAAGGGTGGAAAATTCAAAACTTGCGTAACGCAGCAAAAAGGCTGAGGTATTGGGCTTTGGTCTGTAGTATATTTCCCCCTTGCCATTTTTTTTATTATTTTTTTTTTTCTCTTCCATCCATTTAACCAGTACAGCCAACCGAGGGATTTGATTAAATTAAATTTCCAGCTAATTGGAAAGTGGCCAAGGGCGATCCTTGTCTCCCGCCATCCTTTTACTCTGTCGTACCAGACGGAGCAGCAGGTCAGTTGGCAATCGTTGGCAAACGTGAAATTCGCAATTCGCGTTAATGCAGTTAACGTGTTTTTCCAAAGAGATCGTTTTCAGGAAACCAGTTGGCGACCCTGCGGAATGTCTCTCAGGTGAAGAGGTTAATAGAACGATCGTCAAATACGTATAGGTAGACACGCTACACAATTTATTTTTTTTTATGAGTGTATATATATACATACGACCTAACCTTTGGTGTAATCTCACGGGCTACCATTTCGGAGGAGCCGATTGGATGGTCAGCGTCGAGACGCTTTATCTCCATCGCATAAAAACTCCCTACGCTACGAATCTTGTCCCTTCCTTACAGGGTGGCCATAAAGGGATGGCGACGATGACGTTCTGATAACCTTGCTTCAGTAAATTTTCAGGGTAGTACCGAGAGAACCACCCCCTCCCCCCCCCCCCGGCTACCCCGTCGCCCCAACCGAATCACGAGGACTCGACAGCAGTTACTGTAGGTACGTAAATGTTCGTCTTCGCGCCTGGCGGTGAACTCGCGAACCACCCCCAACCCCTGCGCACTAAGGGTTGTAGGTTCGTGGGGTTGAATTGACCGCGAGCACGCATCCCCTTTGAATTGTCCACGGAAAATAATTTCGCTAGATCATGGAAACTAAAATATGTATGTAAGTATAGAGGGGTTTGTGTTTATATATGTATATATATCGTTGCAGTGCAGGGTTGATAAATTCAATGATAAAATGGTCGATCAATTGAAAGGGGTCGTAGAAATGATGAAAATGACTGTTCTGGATAGCACCTTGGGAATAAGTGAATACCCAACTACCTTTCTCTCCTTAAGGACTTAACGTAAAGGAGGCCAAACCTGGAAGCCCTATATCTACGAGAAGCTTCTAGAAGGCGAAGGAAAAGGCGCACGAAATTACATTCCGGCCGGGTAACAATGAGGATGGGGGTTGAAGGGGGGAGGGAGGGGGGGGGGGGGGGTGCTAGAGAGAATTTCAAGGAGAGACTCAGCCTGCCCCGTAGCTTTCACCCCGGAAATAATTCGTGGAATTATCGCCAGTGCTTTTTCCACTTGCAGACTGAAGCAAACGGCACAACCGGATTACTCCGTGGATGTGTATCATGGGGTGGGGAGGGAGGGGGTGTTATACAGGGATGATTGTGCTTATATATTAATGCCAAGGGATGCTATGAGACGGCTCGTTAATAATTCCAACCCCTTTTCCCGGCGTACAAACCCGTGTCTCATCCCCTAACCAACCTGTAGCAACAACCTGACATCAACAGTACTGCACTTGATGCCGTCCCCTGTGCTTGTATACATATATATATATATATTAGACTCACTGGGAAATCCTCGTATCATCTTTGACACCCTTGTATTTCCTACTTTCAAAATCCATCGCGTGCACTATCCGTCACTCTGGTTCCGGATCGTCATTTCTATAACCTACGCAATTTAGCACCCTCCTTTAACTCCACTCCCCGAAACCTAACAAAAGGGTGGTGGCAGTCTGTCTGCAAAAGATTACGTTAGTTCGCCCTGTTATCTCTCCAAGATGTTTTCTTACTGCTGCGGCACATTCGTTTCAGCAAAGTCACGAGTAAGTGAGATTAATATATCTTTCTTGCCAGTGAAAGCTTTAAAGAACTCAGTTGCCGGCTACCACCGTTGGCTTTCATGGGATTAACCGTTAATCGCATCCTTCTTATAGGGGATGATGATTTATTTCAATAAAACTGATATAAGGGCGACGTTCCACCGACAGATTAATTAAGGGATGATTCAATTTTATTATTTTTTTTTTCTTTTCTTTAATATACACAGAAAAAAAATCTACGAGCAATTTTTTTTTTTTTGAATCGTTATTGGGGCGGTTGGAGAGGGATGATTTTGAAGGTTCTTAGGTTATACGATAACGTCCCTTCGTTCAAAGACAAGGGGTAGTTCTCACTTTTGGCTTGATGATTAATGTGATTTATGTAAGGGAAGGGGTGAGGAGTCTCCCTTACTAAGTCTTGGTATCCAGCAACCTCCCACCCCCTTTTGCCCCTTCGTCTCCCTTAACAGCCAGGCGATATTACCGAAGAAAGTTAATAATCGTTTAATTCGTATTTCAAACCGGTACAATAGCAAGAAACGCAATATGGGTTGGTAATAATTCTCCTTTACAAACAGAAACGAGAGATGAATCGTCGGGGAAATGTCAACGTTAATGAAAATGTACGAATATAAATGGCGTCGTCTCGTTACGCGATGCTCGATCTGCTCGACGTCGCATCAAGGATTATCCGTTCCGGATGTATTACGTCATTGGCCAATAGGGCACTGGATCGGAAATATTAGAATTTTCAGTGGCACCGTGAGCCAGGATGAGTAGAGAAATATGTATGAAAAATTAAATTTCTAAACTCTAAATATTATTTCCCAACTACTCGGACGGTACTTTGTCTTTCTAATGGTGAACTGTACAAGCTGATATGGACTATTCCATGGGAATATAATTTTTAAAAAATTCTCATACCATTTTCAGGGTACAGAGATGACCTGACTGCATTTTATATTTCTATAAAACATAATTCTCACTGAAATCACAAAAACTGCTTCTGTTACTGTTCTGTACTGTTCGGACTGTCGTGCTGAACAAATGGATGAACCGGAAGAGCCTGGGGCAAGCAGTCCTTACATGGAAGAGTACTCCAATGAACGGAAGCTGACGACGACCGGCGAGCTTTAAAAAAAGGAAATTAATTTAACAGGATGATGCTTAGCGCGGTGCATTCTGGTATCAAAATTCAAATAAAACGTGTAGTCGAGTTGTTCAAATTCTTTGGTAGTTGTTGAGAAAAAATTACGAAGACAGGTATAGAGTCTTGTTCGCCTAGCGTCAGAAATTTCAACCAGGGCGATACGGAAGAGGTCATAGATGCGAAATTCTGTAAATCACTGAAAAAAAATACTAAATTTTATTTCAGTCATTTTTCAAAGACTGTTTCCCTACCTACTTCAAAATGACGATACTGGAATTTTGAAAATTTCAAATTCCAGCTGCTGAAACGACGTCGCTCTACCTTTTACGATGTATAAATTGCACAGACGTGCATGGCTCTTCTCTCTTTGTTAAGGGATGATATCGGACATTTCTCTAGAGCCGAAGAAGACAGGGCGGCTTGAGAATGTGAAATGAGTCTGATCCCTCGGCTAGACGCACTACTGCCGCTTCATTGAGCTTCGCCCGTGCGATAACCCCGAAGCTAGTTTGTGGCTGAAGCATCTCAAAAACACATATACCTACTTAACCCACAATAACTTCTTCAGATTTCAAAAAAAAAAAAAGTTATTTCAATTTTTACCCTAAAACTCAAAGATTTAATAACCCATTGCTTACCCAACAGTTAAAATTCGAAGATTGTCTGAACCCAAAATAAGCACCAATATCGCAAAACACTCGTCACTATCCAAAAGCTTTTACCAAGAATTTTTTGTATAGCAACGAAATTACCCAATTCACCTCTTTTCAGGGTTTACCCCAAAAAAAAAATTACGGAGGTAAAATAAAAAAAAAAAAAAGTAATCCAGAAATAAGCCAGCCGCGGTACTCAACATAAATGGATAAAGCAATACAGCAGCAACGTACCAGCCACCGTCAACGTAAAACCAGTAAAAAGCACTGTTTACACGAGTAAATAAGTAAAACAACAGACTCGCATTAGAAGCTTGTCATTATTCCAACATAAAGAATTCAAAGTGTTGCATAAGGCTGCTCTCCCAGGACGGGAATGGTGTACTTAACTCCCCTTGCCTCCCCTTACACCACCATCATACACGATACTGCTAACGTAACGTAACCTAATGTAACGTAACGTAACGTAACATAACATAGCATACCATAGCGTACCATAACATATACATATCGCAGCAACTCGCCGCCGTTGCTCTCTCCTGGGAAATAATGCTGGGCTTTACCCACATTCAACGTTCTACGTTCGAGTCTCTATGGTCCACAACGTCCGTATATCACCGCATTCCACATTCCGCATTCCCTCATCCAGATTTCACGTTATACATAGAGCCGATGTCTTCTCCCCCTTTATAATTACGTTAACGTGGACTAAGAGGTTGACGATGAAAACAAAAAAAAAAATTATTGACGAAAGTGGCGCCATCTCTGCATTACGTAATTTGGACCACGACACGGCAATAATAAGAATCAATGGTATCAAATGCATCCCCCGTAGGAACTGCATAGATACCGTAATGACAGGCAAATGCATCCTCTTGTAAGATGCATGATGCAGCTGTCAGATCTTTTGCAGCTGCCTGTTCCCGCAGATGCAATACGTCATCCACCGAAGCTGTCGGGGTTGATCCGTTCGAGGAATGGATTCGATGCAATTGTAACGTGTTCCGTGTATCTGCCGATGTGCATCGGTGCACCTTGCTGTACGCAGCACCCTGGGCGCATGTGTCTTTTGTCATCTGCATTGCATCTCTGGTGCAACCACGGGTTGCCTAGCCTGGCAACGTGCAGTTGGCTGCCCATGCATGTGTATATGTATATATATATATATTTACTGTGGATAGAAATGTCGCAGTCTTGAGAGATTTTACAGATTCGCATTAAATACTTGTGAAACTTTGATACCCGCTTAGGTACGTGTGCACACGTGCATACGTAATTTAGTCCAATTACCACGCATGTGCATTACTGCTCGCTTTTACTTGTTAATAATATATTTATTAACCAAATGACTAATTACACGTATCCATATACAGAGCCCCATCTGCATCTAATGTATTATAGGTACCTGGCATCTCTACAATGCATGTGCTATATGGGTAACATTGTTATCCATTATAACATTTTCCGGCTGCAGCTTCAAGTTGCACCTGAAAGCTTCTCGCAATATCTTATATCTTGCGCGTCACTTCCTCCGTGCTAAAGAGTTGCACATCCGGTGCGAGGATACAGGTGAGCAGTGCGCGAGGATAGATCCAAAGTCAAAAGTGGAATATGGGACATGGACGATATTCGGATTTGAATTTTTTTTTTATGTAAACTTTACGATATTTCTAAAACAGAGTAGTAGTCGATAATAATTAATTAGCGAAGAGAAATGTCTTAATCTTATGAATACAATAGAGACACTCGGTATATAATGTATAGAAAAGTACTTCTGAGTATGTTCTATCGTTATTCCACGTGATGCACAAAGCCAATAGCCAGATAACAGCCATTCACAGATATCGCCAATGATGCACGGTATTACTGGCTCAAAATGCAATAAAACTCAATTACAACTTCATCAACTGCGAATTATAAGTACAGAGTTATCCTTCCGCCGCTATATTCGGCCATTTAACACAAATAGTAATCCGTTTAATAGCCGCATCGTGCTGGGAATATATTTTCTATCGTATCGACGTATACAATACAGAGAGATATCATTGACTGAAATTCCAGATACGCGAAAACCCTTGAAATTTATTCGTAGCCAGGAAAACCGACGATACATTACGTATGTACAATCGAATTGAAAAGTTATTGCTTTCCATGCTAGCAAATACTCGTTAAAGATTCTAGAACAATTTTACGTATTCCCCAGCATCGCTCGACTGACCGTCCAAGCATCCTCTTTTACGGCCTAGGGAGTTCCTTCAAATATTTCGTTCCAGCCATCCTAGCCGCAGTGCCGCCAATCGCCGTGCACGGAATGTACTATTTCTTCGGTCATTCATTATAAAAGCTCACGTTTCTCCCCTTGTCTTTTATGCATCTGCGAAAACCGTTGAAACTACAAGAGTTCGATTTCCTTCGAAAATGGAGTCGCATCGGTTCGGTACACTAGAGTTAGATGCCGGCGTACAGTCTCAGCCAAGAGAATTCGAGGACGCCACGAAAACTTTAGTCGTAAATAAAAATTGCAATGTGCCAGCGTCTTAAGCTTCTTCGAATGAAAGCTCGACGGTAAATCATATCGAGCGTGAAAACACGATACTTTGTATTTGTCCAATAAGCTAGTCTCTATAGTCTGTGCACGTTAACTCTTCTGCAATGTTGAAAGGAGTCCTATGAGACAATTCTTATATAATATACTATATACATATATATACATGCTGCATAGAACAACCCCTCATACGTCACTTAAGGGCGGTTCCTGTTTTCCCAGACGAACCCTGTCGTCGGGGTATGATTAATCGTCAGACTCTTTTTGCCTTATCAGAACAAAACCATATCGCTGGAACAAAATGTTAATCTCAAGTTGACTTGGAAAATCGCCAATGATTTCAACTGGCTTAGATGGACTTCGCGTTCCACGGTAGGAGAGTCCTCTTATCATAAGTAAATATTCCATTGACTCAGTCTCGGCACAGGAATTAATTGTGTCTTAATTCGAAAGCTTTTTACTCATCTTCTCGGCTTATTTCCAGCTTTCTAGACAACTTCTACTTCGCCTCGGTGCTCCTTGCTCTCTTCACGAAAAGATCCGATTCCGGGAGTGGCTTTGCATTCCGTTGCTTCTCGCCTAATGGAATGAAGACAAATAAATGCAATTGTAAGAGCCTGAAAATATATCCAATTCCCTGACGAAGGTCGGCGGGGCGTCTTGGTGGGACGATCCGTTGCAGGGGGTGGTAGGAGGGGAAGGGACTACGGAAATAAATGCTTTGCCTCGGGAATACGTTACAAAACAAAAGGAGTTATCACTTTGTTTTCGTTTATTCGATTTCCTGGGTAATTTTCCATTTTTTTTTCTTTTTCTTCCCCCTAGAACTTTAGTCCATGTGGTATTTTTTTATAATGCAGATAGTAATTGCAATGGGACGTGGTTGCTATAAATTAAAACTTCATATCTCACTGTCTGATTGTTCTAATGATTTACGAAGATACTACAACTTCCATGTAATTTTGTAATTTGATCAATGACAAATGCAAATTCTGAATAAAGTGCAATTATGTGCAGTGAATTTGCACTATTGTGTTTAGATGAGATCAAACTGATCGATCGACGCCTTTGATGATTAATGGTAATGATTAGCATATTTTAATAGATGCAAAAATTCAAAAATATTCCCAGAGGTTGGGAAATAATTTATTAGCTTGTATCTAACTCTGAGGACGATTATCTTCCATCTTAATTAAATTTCGCTTGTAACGTGTCAACCCCTGGTGATAATTGATAGATCGCTCTTATCATATAGATAAGTGAATAATGTATCGATACTACTATTGCTATAGTCATTAGAACATTAATTATTAGCGAATCACTAGAATTTGATTTAGTATTAAAATAATATTACTGTCAATCAATATTTTTAATACGCAAGGTCTGAAAAAATTTCTTTATAGAAGATCCTGATTTTTCTTATCAAGAGGCGCCAAGTACAGGCAGCCGGCGAAGCCAAATTACGAGTATATAATTGAGGGTCATTAATGGCGTCCTGCTTGTGGACGCCGTACAGTCAGCTAACAATAAGAGAGGAAAGTTTGCGTATCTCGGGCCGTGCGTGCGACAGAGAGAGCACTAGTGCATACCTTGAGAAAAGGCATTTTCATTTTCACTTTTCCATATTTCCCTTTAAGAAAATAGTTGGAAATTTACTCAACCAAACTCTCCGTCTGCAAACATCCCTGGCGGGTGTTTTTTTTATTCTCTCAAAATCACCCCAAAATCATGTTAGACTACGCTCGTAGTGCGCGCACGTGTGTGGAATAACAGCAAGGCCGTAACATATGTGAAACTACATGTTCATCCTCATCGCAATGTAGATTCATGTTGGCAACATACCGTTGTGCAACCCTTTAGTGTTCAAGACTAGTTCGACTTTACGAGCCCTGGGGGGGATTGTGTAATGACGAGGCTGAGAATCCCAGTGCATTAAAATTCCTGGACCCCGGTTATTCAGAATGATGAAAAAAAGTGCGAAGCTGGTACGAAGTTGGATGTTGAGAAATTGTATAAAGTTCATTAGTTAATTTTCTTGTAACTATTTGATAATTACAAAATTCAAAAATACGATTTTTTAAATAATAATGAACATGGACATAAAAAAATATACGGTTTTGTGAAATTTCGTAATTTTACTAAAAAAAAAAGTCATTATCTTAACTAATTGAAAATAGCCACCCTCTTAGACTCGGGCAAACCCTCGCTGTTGGTTTCTTACTGTATAACGTTGATTGGATTTTATGTTAATTACGACTTTCAGACATATCGAGTAAAGGCTGCATGAAGTCATGACGAGAGAAACTCGTTAAAATTGTAACGTATTTCTTTTCTTGACTCGACACCGATAGCGAAACACCCGAGAACGAACTATTTGCGAGAACCAGCCTACGTTGCCTTCGGCCGTCCACTCTTCGCTCATTCATCCGCAAGCCAGACGGGTGCCAGCCAATTCCTTTTTCACCGAGAATTGACGAGCCGGTATAAACTGGGAGTTGGGGTGGAACAGGCCCGACTCCACCAAAACGAGAACTCTGACGGAACCTATCAATCGAAACCCCTTCACCAATTAATAAATTGGGAGAACTCACCGGAGCTGGTGCAGCTGATTCGCGAAGGCCTAGAACTGCATCCAGGAGACACTCGGGTTGGCACAGCACTAGGACACAACACTACGCCTCCGGAACACTCACAGGAAATTCATAGAATTTCCTGGATATCGCGAGAACTATACGAACGAGAACTTGCTATACCGTAGCGAAACACGGCTAGAAAAACTATCAACAGATAGCACGGGAGCGCGAGGCAGCTCGTGACACCTCGGTCGGTGCCCCGAGACAGGCTGCTTTGACAATAGCCAAATGCCAAATTCGAGAACTAATCATTCTGATCATCTGATTGGTCGAGATCCTTATAGCCGATAACTCTTCCATCTCCTTCGAGTCTGCCCTTTAAACGTACTCCGTCGGGTACTTCCCTCTGCCGGGCAACTCGGTACGTCGAGACTATCTTCCCACGGCAGATTCGACGTCAACTAAACAATAACGAAATCTTACGGGAGCATTGGCATATCTATACGAATGAACCCGAGAGCGCAGCTTCTGAGCAGGGTGGCGACCCGAAGGGAATCCGAAATCGAGAACGTTATCTATATCGGTAACTGGATTCGCCTTGTGACCGTGAATCGAAAAATCACGTCACAAAACATATAAAGCTACACTTGAATGTACTTAAATTTATATATAAGTTTTGCATACGAATTTTAGCAACTCTTTGTAACACTTGTGTCATTAATTATTATAAATTGGCGTGCTGGCTACTAGTTATTATCGTTAGCGAATTGATGACAGTGACAAGTAATTAAGAATATTTATTAAAATGGAAATTAGGGTTGAAATTCTACTGAGGTGGAAGTTAATACATATATGCATTCATTAGGATAATAATTATTCAATAATTTCAGGATGAGCGATTCTTAATTGCCATAGTCATTGTGATTATATTAATCTATATTAATAATTATAAAATTAATTCAGGATCAGTGATTCCTAATTTCTATAACCAATGTGATTATATTAATTTCAGCGGATTCAATGTGACACCAATCAAACGTGCTAATGAATCCCAATTATATTGATCAAAGTCGATCAGATTCAGGTGGGAGACGATGAGGAAAAAAATCAATCTGATATTTGCCAATTTATAAATTAATTAAATCTCGCGTACGCTCGACGTATCAATGCTAAATCATTTTTTGGATTTTTCATTAACAATGTCTCGGTCCAATTAACGTGAATTTAATTATGCATACATTTAATGGACACGCGATGATATTTAATAACGAAATAATGAATGACGACGGAGCGACGTCAAATCGGCAAAATTCCTAATTATCATAAATGCCAATAAATAATTTCCAATAATATAAAAAAAGAAGCTTAATAAATGGCTAAAAAAATGTTCTTATAAATTCCTCGAGTATCGAGAAATGCAATGAAAAATTCTTAGGAATTACGAATCTCCGAGTATTCGCTAATGAAGTGTAAAAGAAATATTCTTTAAAACAGGAATAAGTTCCAAGATTCATTTTCCAATAATTACAAATTTTCACTTCCCCAGACATTATAGCGATTTAAATGAATGAAAAATAAATTGCGAATAAAAACGCAAGGAAAATTCTACCATCCATTTTCACTGGATGCTGCAACAATTTTAAGAAAATTACAAGCGCGTTAATAATTGATGCACTGCTCTTGTATTTTGTAGCACGAACTTCCTCATAATAACGATGACGACTCCTGTGTAAAAGCTGAGCTTTCTCGTAATCGTCCAAGACGGAAACCAGCTTTCTAAGGAAGCTTGGACAAACAAATGCGACACAGTCACCACCGTGCTTAACTTTTAAAAAAAAAAACCAGCAAAGAGAAATTTATACTCGGCACTGACCCAACTGGTATATATGAATCAAAATTATCAGTATTGTCCATTACATTAAAATCATAAATATTCAAAAGGAAGCTCAAGCTTTACTAAACGTACCATCGACCAGTCATTCCACAGTTTTAATTAACGTTTATAAAAAATTGTCGACACGTTTAGTGATAATTCAAATAAATATTTCAAAAAATGATTATACAATAAAACTGAATCATTAAAATTAAAAGCAAAGCTCTTCAGGATTAAAACTTTTGGCAATTAATAAAATTATTATTTAAGCCTGCAATTGTTGGCAACTGGATCAGAATGTAATTCTGTGCCGGTTTCTGTATTAAATGTCGAATATACGAGTTTGTAATATTTTAGGTATTAGGAATGTACAAGCTTCGCCAGTAAAGGATTAGGATGCATTTAGAAGTTGCTTATTTTATGGGAGATACGTGTGCGAACTTTAAAATAACTTTATGAAGTTAACTCGCTTCCTATACATTGCCGGATTACATATGCTCGAGATAAGATTGTGAATACTGAAATAGGCGCGACGTGAATCTCTGAGTTGCTACATTCATTCACATATAACATGCACAAACATAAACTCTATATTGAAGCACGATTCTTTCATTTTACTCGGAAACGCAATTATTCTTCCCTTACGTGTATTTCAATGGCAGGCAGCCATCTTATCGTACAGACTATTCTGACTTATAAGAATTCAAACCTGCATATCATTTCCAAGTTACAGTACGATGTTATAGTTGCGAGAAGGATAATTTTTTTTTTATTAATTGTGATAGAGTCGATTGCTAAGATCAAAAAATTCTAGCGGATACAGATAACCCACAGGGGTTGAGAATTCGCGAGACATTCGCGTCTCCCTTTGGCGTAAATACAGCTTTTTCGTGTCGTGGAGAAGTAACGTAATAAAGGGGAATACACAAAGTCGTGTTAGGGTAGATTAGGCAGCTACGTTAAATGAGCGTAATTAGCCAGCCTACCACCACCCTGTTAAGCTCGCTCCCCCCCTCACCTAAAGCATCCAGCATCTCCCTATTCATCTCTTTCACACGGAATATCGAGTCGCATTATACGCGAAACAGCCTCAAAAGAGACACAGAAGCTCGTACTAATGACGATGACGTAACGTAGCTAAACTTTCACGCGTTACTATGACTGGTGGCACACGAGCACTACACTATATCTATATTAATTAACAAACTTAATAAAACTATCTATAGCACAATTAACAAGGGAGCCATCGATCTTGGCAGATCCCCAAGCATTAACCTGGTCACGCTTGTTTAACCTAAAAATAAACTAAAAAAAAGAGCATGCACAAATTATCAAAATGAAGATGATCATCCGTATCAGTGGATATATGAGAAAGCTTGAAAACTGCTCGGTTATTAATTGAAGCTCGGGCAATTGTTTTCTTGAAAAGCTCATTTTTGGATTATCTTCTAAGGAATCAGGTGAGTCGGGTAAATCGATGACCTCGGCAACGCTGACCTCCGTGAGATGCTGACCCCAGCGATATCTCGAGATTCTCGCCGCCAGTGTCGCCACTGTCGCTTATGGTATCAATGTGAAATCCAGCAGCATCCAGTTGCGATATGACAAAACTGTGTCAGCTGAATGTGACGGAACACGTAGCACGCGTGAAGTGTTAAGGTGAAAGAGAATCGGCCCCACTTGTGTCTGGAGTCTTTTGGGGGCAAGCGAGTGTTGCATGTACAGGACACGTGGAAGAATGAATAGCTTAAGGTGCTTTGGCAATCGGCCAGCTCAACCTGAAAGCTGAAGCTCTCCTGTGTTCGGCTCAATTTTTCCTACTTGCTTTACTCAATGTTGTCCACGTACGGTCTGCATATGTAGATATGTATAAGGGCAATGGTATTTCTATTTGGCAGTCGCAGCAGCCACACGAAATTTTCTTACAGATAACAAGAGACGATTTTACCATTATTTTTATCTGTGTAAACACCGTTAAGAATTTAGTGCAATGGTTTTCATAATTTTTTGGGTGAGGGAGACTGAGTTCGAATAGTACCTATATATTCGGTGCGATATAAATTAAAATTACAGTCGATCAGCGAAGTACCTATTGCAATTTATCTAGCCACCCCCTGAAACTACGTCGTCTGCTACTTGAGATCCACGTGCTCTGCCCGTATTTCGATTTCGTGGACGAATTGGTACACGGAAGGGTAGAAAAAGTGATGGGAGAGAGGAATAAGGGCGGAAGTTGTGGAATAAAGAAAGGTCGATGTAAGGAGAAGGGGTTACCGAGAAGGGGAGGTTTTTTCTTTTATTCGGTGATTTGTTGATCGATGTAGCTGGCAAACAGTGGTGCAATGCGGTGGCCAGTCTTTTCTCCCATTTTTCAATCCTCCTTTACTTGGTCCACCCTTATTCGCCACCACCCCTTACCTCATCAGTCCTAACGATAAATGCCAGAGCATTCGTTTCATTAGCTTTCGTAGATTAAGATAATTGTATGCTCGTTCGCCACGTGCGGGTGGTGCTTTTCAAAAAAAAAAAAGAAAAAAACTACTATGCTGGTGCAATTATTTTAAAAATCATGAAATCGTAGTTTTCTGCAAAAAAGTAATATTTTTCATGGGTACGAAAGAAGATTGTTTTTTTGTTTACTCGATATTACGCGCAATTCAATTTTTCCCTGTCTTTTACCCATTGCTAATTGCCGTTAACTTCATACTCTAATTACACTGCCACTCATTTGCACTAATTGGCGGTGACTGTTGACTCGTCGAATTTTATCCAATAAATTGACAATTACTATCCTATTGCCCAAATTGTTAAATATATATTGACTTTTGCTGGACATTCACACAATTCAATTTATCACTGAAAAAGATTCGAAAGAGAATAAAGAATTAATTATAAATAATTAAAGTATCAAAGTTGCACGTAATAATTTCAGTCTGTAGAAGCCAACAGAAAAGATGACTAACAAAATTTTGATATAAAATACAAATATATAACTTTCCCTATTCTACGGATTTTTAATGTCTCACTCGATATCAATATCGTTGTGCAAGAACGTTCGAATTGGCAGTGAATTACAAGATTGAAATTAGGTTTACAGAAAATAGGGGACTTTTCAAGAGATACAGTATTTCTTCGGGAACGCCGGGAATAAGCCGCGAGATTCCAAGTTTTCCTATTCGCCTACGATTCGCTTTAGCAGCTCCGACAACGTTTATAAGGAAAGGGATTTTAACTTAAGCAACCTCGAATTTGCGAAACTATACGTTCTCGATTACATCTCCTTGAAGAACTTCATCAGTTCGATATAGTTCATGTGTAATATAGGTACCAACGTTTCTAAGATGAACTGGAGAGGATATTACGTAATTGACGGTCTAGAACCTCAGGTAGATCAACGCTAATTTTCTGTGTTAAATCCAGTGGCAAGTTTCGCGGATGCAAGAAGAAATTTGTAGTAACTTGACGGAGTTTACCTGTTACACAAGAATTTCTAATAATCAACGAAGACGTACATCCCGTAACAAAATTTCATTGTAGGATGTCACGTGGTCGCCTGGTACCAACATAAGGTCTACTAAGTTTCCTATAACATGTCAGGAAGCCTTTTCTGTGAGATAACTTCCTTCTTCTGAATAAGACACAATGGTACTTCCTGTTCCTTCGTCTCCTCACGCTACTCGTGCATCTGCTCCATCCTGTCTACGTTAACCTATTTGTACGAACAGAAGTTTCTCCCGGCGACATGCCCAACGCGTTTGGCCAGCTACCAGATTTGCATTACATTCCTCAATATTCTGGAAAACGGGACTAGCGCGTGTCCAACGTGAAAAAAAAAGGTATATAAATTCTTGCAACATCTCAAACCGGTTCGGTAGTAGAGTTAAATTGAAATTTAGTAAACTTGATTTTTGTACGTCTATGGAAACGTGCGAATACAAATACACACAGGAAACACTAGTAAACTGGTCGTGCGACGTGATGCCGATCGAACGGCTATGAAGGATTGAAAGCTTTTGAATGCAGATTCTGGCTCTAGGATACGTTAGGGGTAGTTTTCAATGAATATAAAAGGTAGCGCTTTAGTTGGTGCGGGTATTGGTCTATAGCTTGAAATCGAGTGGGAAAAAAAAAACTAGAAAGCTTTCAATGTCGAATTATTCGGAACATTATTTTCTGGCTTCTTTACCAACGAGAGAACAAAGCTCTGGGAAAGTTTGAACTTTTGCGCTTGTTCGGGTCGACGAAAACGAGAGAATAATTGAAGAAAACAAATAAGAGAGTACCTACTGCGCTAAGTTCAGTGCAAACGACTCGTTAGGACATTATCACAAGCTTTTCCCTTTCATACCGTAATGCACCAAGTCTCTGTACGAAAACGGGACTATCGTAAACGTGAAAACGATCTTAAAACGTATAAGAGAGTGAAAATCGCCTTGTTAAAATTATTTAACATTTTTTTAAACCTAGTAGTCATGCGAATATACCAGAACCTACGAAGTCGAAGTATATTCCTCCATGAGCATTTCTGTGTACGTGTATGTAAAACGCATATGAAAATTGCACGGTGCAACGTTGCATGGCTTATTCAACTCGATCATCCAGTTTGCTTGCGTGACGAGAGAAATATCGACGCGGTTGAATTATTTTAGCGAAGCAAAACCGTTGCGTTTTAAGGTCGATGGAAAACATTCCACGATGCAAAGGCACGGACGAAGTAACTCAATGCGGTATTTCGCAAAGGCGGATTTTCACATTTGACTATTGCCACGGGAGCAGCACCTCCCGATAAGGAAGCATATAATAAACCTAGTTTAGTTTATTTATATCTATTAGAGTATATCCATCGTAGATCCACACTCCTTTCCGGAAGACAAGCCTCCGTTGCTCGAATTTCCTCTAGCTCCGTACGACGCCATCCTTTCTGCAAAAGAGGAAAGCGTATTTACATTTTTATCGATAGCTGCGTCGATAGACAGACATTACCTTCTTGTATTTATGATCCAATCTAAAGTGCCGCAGCCGAGCGAAGCACCACGTCTTTCTTAATGGCCTTGCGATCAGGAATAAAAGATGGCCGTATCCTGCTGGACGCTTCCCTCGTTTCCTTTTCATCTTCTTTTCTATTAAACGGTAACTCCATGTGTAAGGAATTGCCAAATCCACTTGAAAATTCCTCCACGATAATCTTACTTCGTTATGGTACCTATCATCTAGTACCATGGAGACTATCCACTTGGGAAAAGTAGAACGAGACTAACGAAGCCCAATTAGTAAAATATTCAGTTAAAACAAGAACAAGAGATTCTTTTTGTTTTACCTGAACCTTTTTTTTTAACTTATAAATATGTGAAATAGCGAAACTTTATTTTTCAAATATCTTATAATACTACAAAATACCACGTACGACGATGCTTTGTCATGTAACATAGGGGAGAGTCCCCCAGTACCGGCCGGCATCCAGTACCGGCCATTTGCAGTTTTGGAATATTTGTAAGAAATAGC
>JARQTC010000875.1:427356-462408 GCA_030142495.1 Cephus runcator
TGTACATGTAACTTGTGGAATTTTTGTTTTATTTTGAATCATCCTTAGGGTGACGGTACTGGCGGACTCTCCCCTACTGATTGTCACCAAGTATCATACTAAAGTTTATACTATGGCATACAGTGTACCTTGGATACGAACTACTGTTGTATCTCAGGTTGAATTAGGTTAGAAGGACGTTGTTGATATTCAGTGAAAATCAAGTTTTCGAAAATTCTAGGCTTACTATATCAGTTATGTCAATAGGCTAGACAAACGTATTTCATAATATATTATTTTATCTAAAAGACATTAATTCCTGGCGTTTCATTCGCCAAATAATAGCAAGTACACTGCGTCGTCATAACTGCAAACTGTACACGGGATCTATGGTACTTTAAAGCTGCAATACTTCACGAAGAGAAGTACCCAAGCACGAAGCACCTACTTCAGTCAAGATGAAAAGCACCGCGGAGCTTACTGAAACCTAACTCACGCATTTCCGGAGTGTGCATTCGGCGTGTACATTACAAGCTTTACGAACGTACATTGCACATTGAATTTAGTTTTCTCCATTCCGATTTTTCCTTCTGATTTTTCAATTTCTACATCACTTTCTTATCCACTACAAGCCTGTTTAATGTGATTTTCGGATAACTGGACGATCTAAAAGCAGCTCACGTTCTTAGATTATTTATGGAGAAACGAATAATCATTTTTAATCGATGTTTCCTCAACCGATTTTCGATTTAGTTTTACATTAACGTATGCGTCAGATCTTAAAATTAACAAGATTTTAATTTATATTAAGATCTAAGCTTTTCACATAAAATTTCATATACGCTATACTAATTTATCTATGTTAATAATATAATATTTACATACTCTAACAATATTCGCACAATTATAAAAAATACACTAGGTTTGATTGTAAGCATAATACATCATGTGTGATCTTTATTTAATCAATAAATCACGATACGCAGGCGGAACCCCCTTTACACGTGTGTCTGTACGACAATGAAATTGTCATTAAACAATGTATTCCCTGTATAGAAAGACGTATTTACGGTACGCTCTGTATCGATCAGTATTACCTGCATCGCAAAGCACACGTGGAACGCGGACACATTGTTAGCCAAATAGCACTGTTGACATTTATTCTCATTCGCTATTTGAGAATAAACAAAACTCTCAGTAATTACTGCAAGCTGCTTTTCATATTGCAGCATCCCACTGGCGTCCTGGAATTAATTTTAATACCATGAACAATTAATTTAGCAAATTAACTTGAATTACAATATAGTACGCACCAGAATGTAGCAGAGAATTTTCAGTCATCGTGTAAGCTGGAAGAATTTATATATTAATATTATATTTTTAATATGTAAATTCAATATACTCTAGGTTATAATCTAGACACTATACAAATTTCAGTAAAAAGAAATTGATAGCTCAGCATGTACTTATTATAATGCATCACAGTCAGAATTAACGACAGGCCTATTTTGCACCTACGTTAAGCGAGTCGGTTTCCTTCTTCATCTTCGCCCACGGAATTTCATTCCTGTACCAAAAATCTCGAATGGACCCTACTCGTTTCCTCTCTTCTTCATTGCATCCGGATTCTACCCCTGACGTCATACATGCTAAAACAGAAATCCACCACCGAGCAATATCCGAGAGTCTCTCCTTTAATTCGAATTTTTTACCCCTGCGACGAGAGATGTTTTTCAGCTGCCTCGCAGGGACAAATAGAAGAAAAAAAAAACGAAACGCAAGCTCGAGCCTAAAAGTTGAGCGAGTAAATTGCGTAAAAGACGTATTTCAACAGCGGACTCGTACGAGCACATAGAAATACTTATGTCGAACCTTATAATTAAATATTCAAAGCATAATGTTGGCTCGATAAATATAAAAATATTTTTTATCCTTATGGGTAAAGTAAGACTTAATGACGTCATGAATTTGATCCTTTTACTAAGCGGTACACCTCAATTCTTATTTAAAAAAAAACAAAATATATGTAAAAATTTCATTTTTCATAAGACTCGGAAATTTTCCAAAAATATATTACCCGCTCGACTACTTTTCCCTTCACGTCCAATACTTTACCTTGCTATCGGATTCTTTTTATCCGGCAGCTGAACTTCTTAGCAGTCGCGAAACTCGAAATTTCCGTAAATAAGAAATCTCTGCGAAGGGATCATAAATTTCATGAGATACGTTCCCGCTGGTAGCGAACACCCAAAATGCCTAACCCTAGTCCTATATCTATACGTACGCATACAGATAGTTATGGAATGCAAAATGCGAGGAACGCAGTTGGGACATGAATTAACCTTTCACCCGGTACTGTGTATATGTTTGTGACGTAACACGCGTACCCAACACAGCTACTTGACACGAAATTGATCCAAGAGGATAACGATGCTCCTGACGGTCCAGCGGGATGAAATTAATCACAAATTACATAACATGCATAATGCTTGAAACCCATATAAAATTTTTTCCCCTATTTTTGAATTCGCCCTTTTTTAAACGCAGTTAACGAACCCCAACAGATAATTCGCACACGACAGCTTTTGCATTAAATTTCCTATATCGCAGCGCCAGACCAGTAGAACGTGCTAGCCCATTTTTACCAGAGGACAATATATATATTTTTTTTTCGCTGTCTCGTTTTATTTTCGCAAGTAAAAAAGGGAAAGCAGAAACAAAGCAAAAACGCGAGATCGCATGTTAGAAAATCTGGTAGTCACTGCTCGTGGGAACAGAGAAGGAGGTTGTATTATTTCGCTGAGACACCGCCGCGGATAGGGGCTGCTAAATCTCTGACGTTGTCGTGAAAACGGGACCTTAGTTATACACACTGGCAAGATGCAACCCGCGAATGGCGTTCAAATTAATTTCAACGAACTTTGCCTCTAAATTATTAATGCCGCAACGCTTTGGGGATGCTGACTCGACTGTTCTGGGGTAAATGCGCCGTTTAATTAGTAAATCCGCATTTGTGGCAACTTGGATTGCAATAGCTTTGAGTCAACGTTTAAACGTCAGTCATTGATACCGCTGCCCATTGCAAACTGCACGTTGAATATTACATTAAATTGCAATAAATTATTTCAAAATAAAATATAATATTACACATCAATCAAATATATCAGCAACATAAATATATATCTTGACCACGTGTACGCCTCAAAGTTAATTCTTAGTAAACTCCAGTATTACCTGCTTTTCAAAATTATACAGCGCGAATCGTAAATACTTGGTAAAGCTAAGAATTTTTGACTGGCTGCCTCATGAATGTAAATTAAAACGTTTACCCCATTTTACTCGAACCCGTTTTTTTTTCCTCCCTTACTCTCACGTTACTGCTCCCTCAAACAGCATTTAAGAACTCTGCAGCATTGCTCACTCGAGACGCAATCTACCGAACAAAAATAATATTGAAAAATAAGTAAAACATGAAAAGGCCAATTTCACACAAGGAACAAAATAATGCTCGGCCAATACTTTGTGCCTCCGTTATTGGTTTCGTGTGAAAAATTATGATCACACTGGTTACACGCCACGAGAGATAATATAATTATTTGATTTAAAAATATCTACGCTTTTTATAAGCTTGCTCGTTTTGTTTAAATTTTTTTATTGCTTTCGTGCATATAAAAATTTTATCTTTTACGGAAAATCCACTACTCAACGGTAGTCCTGAATTAATTATCGCAGGCATAAAGGGTCGAGTGACTACTTGTGAAATAAGCAGAACGAAATAACAAGCTACGACACAGCCTTTAAATTTAAGGTTTTATTAATGGCAGGATTTACAGGTGAAAATACTGATAAGACAGCATCGAATCTGTTATCATTATTATACTCTGATTAAGCATTTACGACGTTTACAGTCTTTTGATCGATGTGGATTAAAATTGGAGTCTGATTAAGACAGATGCACTCCTATGGACTCGTATTGAGTTACGAAGGCTCTGTTGATGATTTAGAAGGAAACGTAGTGAGGATTGTGAATTTCATAGCAACCATTGTTCACGTTTAACGAAGCAGAGAACAATAAGAGTTTTTAGTTTACACGTTGGCCGTACAAATGACGTGATACGTTGTACATTTCCAACGATAATAATAACGGGCACCCTTAGTGAGATTGCAATGATAACAATGCTAACAATGCAATCGAATGCTATTACTGAAAGAAATAATAAAAATTTTTGATTTTTTTTTATAGTATGTATGATTGATCAGACACCATATGTGTATCTGTGTGTACACGTTGATACTACATACGTGGGAATATTTTTGTTAATTAAAAAAAAATGTAAAGAAATATTGAGGGGAGGAAAATTGTTAATACGCTGGCAGACGCAAGAAGTTCGAAATAAGAAGCGGCTGCTGGCCAAGAGCACCATGCAAATACTCATACTTTATTCATGAGCTCCGACCTCGCTGTAATACAGCACCTTTTCGTGGATTCACGTATTAAATCCTTGTCATATAACCACCAACCTATACTCTCGGCTCTCTCGAATTACGGGCATATCGACACAGACGCCGCGGCGCTCTTGTATAAATAAGCTGGGGATTGAAAGCATCCGAGTAATGAATAAATTTCTATACGGGCAATTTCATACGGAGTAATAGACCCTTTTACAAAGGGCGTGTGTGTGTATATGGTAAATCAAAATTTTCTTTAAAAAATCAAACTGGGGCATCGTATCACGTAGAAATACTTGAACCTTAATGAATACGTTCGTTAAATTTGATTCGCATTTTTTTTAAATATCATAGAAATATAATTAAAAATAATTTGCTACTAATCAAAATCCCTTTATGATATTCAATGAAGATACTTACTGTATCTAGCAGCTGGCAGTCGATTTTTGATGATTTTCTAATTTCTCATTAATATATATTTTTTATTTTTGTTTCAGCCTCCTCGTGCGATATGGTCTATAACAGTGATACGACCAAGACTGGAATTGTTACGTCGCCAGGTTATCCGAATCCTTATCAGGCTCGGGCTCATTGCAGATATGATTTTCAAGGTCGGGGCAAAGAACGGGTTCAAGTGGTTTTTCAAGATTTCAATCTCTATCATCAAACGGATGATCCCAAAGAGTAAGTATGATGGTAAATTTTTTAATAAATAATTTTAATTCAAGTTATTCCCGTGTCGAGCACCTAAAACGTTGTTGGCCCTTAAAGAAATAAATTTCCTAGGACGTCATCTCAGCTAATAAATATTTTTATAGAATATTGAGAGCCGATATCGGACTTTATCAATGGCCATGTATCAATAATGGTCGAAGAATGGCTTTCCCATACCTTCGAGGGACTTTCTATTTAAATCCTACTGACAATAAGAATATCCCTCCTGTAGAACCCTTATAGCCTATTTCTATCGAAATCTCTTGGAGGCACAAGGCGGAGATCGAATAAGAGCGGTTCCTTTCGAAGGAGATTGAAACGAAGCCAACAATTCAAACTCGGAAATGGCGTCGACGTGTTTTTCCTCGAGACGGAAGCCAAAGACTGCGTTTTATTCGCTTTGTAAACTCAATGATTTTCCTTGTTCGATAAAACCACTAGACTCTGCGATGCTAAGTGTTTTCCTATGGGATTTTCAATTCCTTATTGTACAATGAAATCTGCTTGGATATCCCCTCATTGATAAGACGTATTTCAAAAATAAATATCAAATATATTGGACAAGTTTATATTTGCCGAGAAAAATTTAAATGCTGCTTCCTCTGTCGTTTTCTCATTACAATTATTCCAACTATTTTCATACTGCTTCTCAAATTATATCTTGAGACGCATGCTGGATATATTTCAAAATTGTTGTCTCGCAGCAACGTCATCCTCCAGGAAATGCATTCTTCTACTTTTTCCACGACGTTGATACTATTTGTAGCAGAGAGCCAGGATATACGGGACACGTTTCAGAGATACATTTGTCGAAAACTGGAAATCTTCAGTTTGAATATATTTCCATATTATGGTTATGCAAGCAGCTTGGCAATTGTTGTGATTTAGTATTATCGTCAAGAATCAGATAAGCTGGTAGTTGAGTTTCACGTATAAAGGAATATTTATATGACTTTTACGATATTCATGGATTTTTAGGAAAATTTTCATCAACCCTGGCAGTTTATCAAAGTATGCGAGGAACGTTGATCGATCGTTGATGTTTCATTGCGTTAAGAAATTTTCTTTGGATACCTTAATAAAAGGCGTTAGATGCCACTTGCTTTTCTTCTTCATTTGCTTTATTAAACTCGTGGAAGTTTAATATTAACTTTGCCAGCTTTTTTTTTCCCTCTCGGATAGTCGTTAACGATTTCATTAGATCCTCATTACGGGTAAGAAATCTTATCCGAAACGCCAACGTTATCCACTCCTTGGTTGTACCCATCAGTTTGCGCTCGTTAACAGTAACGATTTCCGACAGGAGATAATTCGCCCTCGAACTTGGACAAATTACTCTGTAAAATATTACCACTTTTTCGATTTTCTCTCAAAGCCTCCTTTCTCCTAAAAACACTTTCCTTCGCCCCGAACATTCCGCTTGCGAACTCAAGGAATTCCTGAGATACTTAAACTCCAGTTAGAGCAGCAGGGACGAAGAAACTTCGTGCAAGTACTTATCCTCGTTCTTCTGGAAAACCATAAGAAAATTATCAACAGCGTACAGAATGAACAGAATGGATATATACAAGAGATATGAATATATGCAAAAAAAAGAGTTCATACAGAAGAAAAGGAAATACTTGAACCTGTCTGTTAAGAACTTTTTTTTTTCCCTTTTAATTACAGATGCGACGGTGTCGATTCTCTGGTCGCGTTTGTTCACATAGATGGAAAAATGGAGAAAATCGATTCCTTCTGCGGGACGACACTTCCTACTCCCCTCATGAGCAATGGACCTAGACTTCTTCTTGAATTTCGCGGAGTTACGTCATCCCGATACTCCAAGGGATTCAAAGCCACGTATTCCTTCACAGAAAGTGAGTAAAGTACCGAGAATTTCAGATACCTCGCTCAGGATTACTTATTCGTGAATTCTTTTACAATTTTACGAAATATCGGAATCCCTGCGCTTTCTATACGCTATGAGAAACACGATGGATTCACCTATAAACTGGAAACCAATAAATACTTAATAATGCGAAGAAAATGAAAACTTTGAATTCAAGATAAACTTGTACCACTGCTACCATTTCTTTTTCTATAAATAACTTACTATTAACTCAAATTATCATTGCGTTCAATGTTACAGATTACCGGGGATTAGCTGATGAAAAAGTCATTTACGTTCCTTCCACTTCAGCGATTAAATCCATTATAGATCTTAAAAATAAAAAGACACCACTCTGGCCGCAACTAATGCAATTTCATGCAGGAATGAAAACTGCCTGTATTCCTCTCAGAATGACCAACCATATGAAACATTGTTTGAACGCATTCTTAAACCACAAATCATTTGATGCATTACGTATCTATCTGTATTGTCCAAGATAAATGATACATGATGCTGCACGAAATTAAGTTATCCATACGCAATGATTCTCGTGGAGATCAAATCGCAACGTAAATTACGACATACCAAAAATCCCGGTTTCACAGTATGAATCCAGTGTCAAAATTTCAATTTCCCGTTAAGTATTCTATTCGCAATAGTCATACGTCTTAGCCAGTGCCGTTTATCATATTGCTTGAATTTCCTTCCAGCATCCGACCCAATATTCAGCGTGCGCAACTATGTAGCTTAGAAGAATTTACTCTACACATATTCACTAAGGATAAGAATAATCGAAAACGTTACACTATAAAACACTGCATCCATCTTCGAAAAAAAAAAATTAATTCAGAAAATCTATACTGCGATTATAAACTGCCACATGTTTAAAAATTTCTCTAAGAAAGTATTCACATCAGACTGTCTGTCTCCAGTATCAATTCTAACGTCTGGAACCGACAGCTTTACAGCTGACAGATTTTCCAAGAAAAAAAAATCCACAAAAACTTATTTCCACGAGGATGATTGTATCGCACGAGATCCAACTGACAAGCTGTTAAAAAGTCGAACTTTTTATAATGGATTGAAAAAGCACAACCTTTTTTCCCCAAGTATCTAAGATACAACAAGCAAAAATAACATCCTAGTACCTATTGAATATCCTGTGTATCGTTTCTGTATCAGGCAACATTTTACGAGCCATAGATGTACTGCGAACATACATTATATACCAATGTGTGTATCTACATGTATACGCATATAACTACGTAAAATATTACATTATGTAACAAGGTACTCCTACGGCACGTATTCCTCTTCTATCTATGGTGGCTATAGATACGGGAGTACCCGTGGCGCAGTATCGCAGGAACTGCAGTGTGGAACATAAATTGCCAGCTCCTCGTGTATATAGTTGAAAATTCTTCAACCGGTCGGGTATTATAAAAGTTCTCGCGAAACTTTATCAATTTTACGAAATCGCCACGTGTACCGTGAGAAGTATACGCCCGTTGACTTCTTCATACAATTACTCCATCCTTCGAAAGCACCCAAGGCGTTATGAGAAAGCTCCAAGTTTCGAACCAGCCCAAATATCCTCTTTAACGACTCCGAACGGTCGTTCGCGCTTCATAAGTTCTCGATGAGCACTAAAACTGTGGGGGATATATCTGAAAACAGGGCAAAATTAAGTATTAAAACTTTTAAATATTTTTCAAACACTGGGTATAATATTGAGAGGTTCAAGATACCCTTGTAAAGGATAAATATATATCAGGACTCGACATAGAACGTATTTTAACAGTTCTGCTAATTTTTGAAAATATTTCACTCAATAGTGTAGTGTAAATTAAAAAAAAAAATCTCGACTGAGCCTTTTGATGTTTTCTACCGAGTGCAGCAAGAATAAATAGAAACGGTTCGACTTTATTTGTCCATTGGATCGATGCAATGTACGATATTGGACGGAGAGTTCAATTGATACAGGAAAAACAAAGGATAGACAAAAATGTGCTGTCCGAAAATTGAAATCTTGTTTGCCTACACACTATAGATTTTACAATGCCAAATAGTTCGTTATCGCACGAAACATTTTTATTGGCAATCAAATACGCGATACGTGTTTTAATGAGGCGCTTAATAATTTCAATATCGACGTTTTCTCTCTCCTTTTTTTATGTTATCCAAAATCTATTATCTGTCTTGATAATATTTCCTTTACGTCGGTTTTTCTTCCTGCTCATAACGACATCGTCGTGGGTAACCAAGATCTAAAACTCTTACGATTCTTTGCAACATCATAAAGGAGTTTTATGCGTTGGGCAAACGAAGTGTGTTTTATCGCTTTTGCCATTTTTTTTTTTTCTTACACTTTTTCTTCTTCCTCTTCTTTATTCATCTGTTTATACAAACATTTCTACACTTCACACACGGCTGACCCAACTCTCAGTATAAATCGTATACTGGAACAAAATGGGAAGCAAAAATAATTCACATCCAATAAACATATCTGGATTTAACATAAATTTGGAATATTTTATACAAATATTTATCCACTGTTTAACAATTATAAATGATTTTTCCAGCATTAATTGTTCATGAGTAAAATATGTATATTAGTTTTCGAATAAACGTCATGTCCCCGATAAAGTTTACTTTAAGGGGATACAGCATCCATTTCTGGACCATAATCCGAGAACGATGTGGTCGCGCACAAAAATACCTATAGATTCTGGGGAATGCTTGGTACGTGAGTTCACGGCGTTAATAACAAAAGTCAAGAAAGTTTAATGTCAAGACATAGAATTGCACGACTGGGAAAGCTGAAGAAGCAGCGTTAATTATTTTCCCTTTTGCGGGTAAAATCTGATAAACTCGTTTGCCTGAACTCCAGTTCCTTTGTGCGAGAGACAGTAAGTAGAAATACACTGGGGTAAACAACGGCAAGTCTTCCGCCTGAAATAACATCCGCTTTGCTAATATAAAACGAGATTTAAATAGAATTAAAATTTTCCTAAAATACCAATAAAATTCAAGATAAGTTCACGATCGATAGTCACGAATAAATGAGAGAAAAAATATTTTACTTTTCGATTTAAAAAAAAATAAAATTTTAATATCGTACCACTTACCGAAGGATCACATAAGCGTTGTAAAAATGCTGGCAATCAATTGATATCGTATCTACGTTTAAACACAGTGAAAAAATATTACGTAAATAAGAAAAAATTAATGAAATGCCTGATTATAAATGGAATTTTAAAATGTAAAAATTTATCTCGTACCTAATATAATCCGTTCTTAAATCAAGTTCCTCGTAAACACGTAACATTATTTTTACTGCTGGTGACGCGTTACGACGCATGAGAAAAAGTACATTGATATCTGTAGCAAGTATTTTCGACGGACATTAGCTACTCGCCGAGACTCAATGTTCTCGTAAAAATTGAATACGCGATTCCAGTGCCGTAAAAGACTTCGTAAAATTTCGAGTGTGGGAAATAACATTGGGCCTTAAAACTATCGATACTTTTAGAAACGTATCTAAAGATATTTCGTGTTTGATGCTTTAACATTTTTACTCTGCACGGTCATTTCTCATGATACTGGTATAACGAACTTTGTGACTATACTGCCATTGGAACATTTTTAAATGTCAGTATCACGTTGAACTTTGAAATAAATGAATACTCGTTAAACCCGAGCGTTTCCGTGTAAAGAGTTTGCGAAAAATTTTAAGCTGATGAATCATACCATTTTCGGTGTACTATAATGTTTTATAGTTCCCTGGGTTATATTATTTTTTTTTATGCTACTACAGTAGTAACATTTATAAGTCAATTATTGTATTGCGTCAACGTTGCTTATGAATTCATAAGCTCTAAAGCGATACAATTTTACAGTTACCTACGGTTATAAAAATGACAACTCTTTCATGCTGATCGAATAGCCAAAAACGTATTTATTTCGCGCTACGATAGCAAATCATAAATCAGACTTCTCAAAGGGCACATATATCATGGATTTATGATACAATACACGCAATTTATCGAGCATTAAACGTTTACTCGCTTTCCAGCAGGTTGAATGATTTCCATTATATTCGCTGGCAGACGAATAATTTCGATATGAAAATATATGACGATTTTAATTTTAACGAAATCAGCCGCTTCGCCTCGGATTCACGTGAGACCAGAAATAAAGTTTGACACGAAAAAAAAAAAAAAGTGAAACCTAATAATACCACATTAACCTAACTAATGACTTTCATGATCGATGTGTCAATCAGTATATGTTTTCTATACCAGAAATACGGATGTAAATTAAAAATAATAAATTATAACGTCGTCCAGGATATTAATCTGAAGTAATATCTTTTACAACGCATTAAAAAATCTTCTCGTCATAAACACTGTGTCTTAATTGAAAATGAGGAAAATATAAATAAACAAAGTAGCGAAACGTGCTTAAGACAGTGAAAATGCATCTGGCAAATGCAGCGGTAACTTATAGTAGGTTTACAGGGTCGGGCACTTTTTTATGAGTTCTTGTGGCCTTATACAGAGACCCCACTCGTAAAACCAGAAACTTATTGCATCACCCTGAGAAAGATCTCAGAAACGCACCAGAGTGCAACGGATACGAAATCGCACTAGTCACTCTTGCACTAGATGTAAACTGCATCCCTGAAAGATATGCAATGACATTTTACTGAAAATCTTTACCAATCAGAAAAATAACTATGGAAACTACCAACAAGCGTTGTAGAGTTACGAGCAAGTTTTTTTTTCTTCCGAATTAAAATATTTTTCTTCCGATCCAGTCACGCCAATCGGCCATTGCAATGAAATGAAATATGTTTCAGACTTTGGCATAACGACAGGGCGACAACTGCCAGAATATCCCTGCGCCTTCGTCTTCAATAGTAACGAAACACGAAACGGTACCTTCGCATCGCCAAATTATCCAGGATTTTATCCACGTGACACCGAGTGCTATTACTTCTTCCACGGTCAACCGGATGAGAGGGTTCACCTCCACTTCAACTACTTCGACGTCGAAGGAGTCTTACCGTAAGTTTACCCAAGGTTTCAGCATCGCGTCCATTCTTCGCAAATGCCTGTAGCGGTGACACTGTTTGGTAGCATTAAAAATTCACTAAGCAGTAGACGCTTATTATTATTTTCATTAAGAGACCCAAAGAAATAGTGCAGCAGCCTATGAGAGTGTCTAAAGAAAGTGAAAATTAAAAATTCTTATGTCTATTAAAATATTCCCAAGTACGAGAGACATTGTACTTGGGTACCTAAAATGTGAAGTCTCGATCAAACCTAACCGGGCCTTTTCCACGTATAATTACCTACCGTACAGCATCAGGAAATCAGACCGAAGCCCTGGTGGCTACTGAATAGATTAAACAAAAGTGGAACGAAGTCGAAGAGGGTTGACGTGGGTTAAAACAGGAGGCGCGTTACAATTTATACCTTTGAGGACATTGTAGTAACGAGGATAATTAGAATCCCTAGAGACGCGCTTCGGAGTGATCATAAAGCGGAGATAAGCAAGGCACAACTTCCGCTTCCGGTATTGCATTGATTTTTCAAATTGGAACCTATTGAATTCGCCACCTTGTAATTTTTATGGGCATTCCATTGCCTTCTCCATTGATCTTACCCTTTGGTCGATTTTTTATTCATTCATTTCACGCTCATTTCTTTTAACTTCACAAATATTCTTTGCTTTAAAGCCTTTTATGTATTTTCAACCTTTGTGACTATATGTATATTGAATCTTATCGGGAATGAGGTATATCGAATAATTGATGTCAAAACGTCATGCTTCGGTTCCCCCAGTGACAGAAGGTCCAAATAACTTTGATCGAACATAAATCAATTATCTCACCCTCTACGTTACGCGAGTAACGTGTCAGGTCGTTCTGACGTGACACTACGAGAATTTTGGTTAGAATAATTTCTTCGGGATCAGAAACGTTTGACTGTACATACAACAGAGATTATGAAAATGATGAGCAAGAGGAGAGCTGTCAAAATTCTATACAAGATTTGTCCATTACCACTTGTTTTCAAGACTATAGGAAAATAGAATGGAATAACGAGGAAGATCAGCGAACTATACGGATAAAAAATAATTGAGTATTATAATATAAAATTGGATATTCAATAATTCCCATAAATCCTCTAGAGATATATCTCGCTTCTGATTGATCGATATACATCTATTATTCTCGAAATCTATATAATGGCTGTAGCTCACGCAAAGTAACAATGGAACGCGTACGTGGGCAGTTCTAACTAGATATATAGTTGATACAGCGTTGAAAATTTACAACCTCAGGAGTCCAGCCATATTCCATGAATATCGACTGGAAAACATGAATTTTTGCAGAGTAATATATTAATAAAATGGAAGGCTCCGAAGTGGTACTAGAATCCGGGATACAGAGCGATTCAGGTGCGACGTGATTGCCGGTTAGGAAAAGGTACAGGACGTTTCAGCGCAACTGCACGTACATGTATGTATGTGACGGGAGTTATGTACGGAATACCCAAGATTGGATTACTTATGGAACTGCCACTCGAGGGCCATGAAAGGAATTTATGACTTACCCCGGGACAGTCATACGTGGAATACCTTGTAGAGAAGAATCCTTCAGATTTTCTGGATGCAGCTTCCAGGATTGAATGACCGATTATGTCTTTTTCTCCAATTTCCATTGAATGAAGAATTGAACGAGAGAGAGAGAGTTTAAATTTCACAGTGCCGGATTCTGTAGCTCATGGGGACTTCCTGTAGATGAACTCGATGAATTTTCAAAATTCATTGCTCCTCTTTTTGTAACGAACAGAGATGAACTGGATTTTTCAGGATACGATCTGAAGTGTAAAAAAATATAAAATTTAGTTTCTCTTGGTATGGTACTATATAATGAAATTAGTTTGAGAATATTTTTGGAATATGGAAGAGAAATTACTGGGAAGTTTTGATTATTAATTTTTTGTATAAACGTCATCGTGGTTGAATTAATATACTCTGTTGACGTGATATATTTGTTTATCATTGAAAAGGAAATGAGAAAAATATGTAATTTAAATTCTTTTGATTTTACAGATGCGAAGCAGTGTCGGCTAGCGATTTTGTCGAATTTTCGAACTACATGGGCAAAGACCGGAAGTACTCCAGACACTGTGGACAACTCAAGGAATTCGATGTAGAGAGCGACCGGAAGTTCTTTCGTGTGACGTTCAAAAGTAACGACAGGTTAGACGGGACTGGTTTTAACGCAAGTTACGTATTTCTGGACGAGGAGGACAATTACACGGTGAAGACGCCATTGAGCAATGCAACGACGTGGACGGGTAAGAAATTCGATCCTGACCACGGGTAAGGATATTGCGTGAGGATGCGATAGAGAGGGGATAAGTTAGCGAAACGGCTACGTGCAGATTCGCACAGCATCACTGCTCCAGAACGTGCATAGAGTCACGTTATTACCTATACGGACATACAAGGCAATGAGAACAGTGCTATTCAATTACTTGTTATTTTGATTAATGAAACAATCTCGAAAAGCAAAGATTTCAACCCCTTCTTCTCTACTTGCAATAAAATACAAGTACGTTACGTGATTCCTATTTGCCTATTGGTTCATATCGAATAAGTTATCAAATCGTACCTTCCAGCATCCCTGAATTAAATCCCATCCAATGGGACACTTACTGGTTCTATCTCAATGCTCCAGGGATATTGAATGACCTGAATTCAGAAGAATTTTCTCATTGAACCTTTTCTACCATATTCTATTCGGCCATCAATAAGCGAAAGGAGTTTCGCCACGAGAATTTAATATAGATCTGATATATTTGTCGATCGTCACATATGACGTATCAATACTACCACAAGGAATCAGTGCTATACGTCGCACGAAGTATACTTACTTGTCAAGTCTTATATGTGATCTATAATTTTGTTTGTCAAAAACTTCAAAAATCCCAGAAACGAAGCTTCACTCATAGCAAACAGAATCTTTATGTTGCCAAAAAATCACTTTTTTCGCCAAAGTATCTCGATGACGCGCCAACAAGTTGATACGAACGAGCCTGTGTGAGATCATTGACCGCCGTTATACGGGGATAAACATGAGAAGTAACGTTGCTTCTAAAATAAAAGTGGGTCACCCACCAGCAAATTTTATAAGGCGTCTGCGATATCCACGTCGTATTTTCCATGCGTTAAAACAGACTGCGACGTCTTTGAAGAATTTCGTCATTGGAGGACGACCGATGCCTAGTCATATTTCCAGTAAGGCAATAGGGATGACTATTGATGATCTATAAAAAAAAAAGAAAGAAATAAGGTAGTAAAAAATGTCACGTTGTATGAAAATAAGCAGTGAAATAAATCCGCAATGAAAATATATGAGTACTCGCAATAGCTACGGGACACGAGTCGTGAAATTATGCGCGAAACTTGTTAAAATGTCAAATGAAATATATAGTTTGAGTTTTTAAAATACATAATACATCATGGCCCAATTTTGTGACAGTTTCTACAATCTGTATACACTGCACAACCCGTGGCGTACTTCGACGTAACGCAGTTACAGTTTACCTTTGAAAAAGTTCATAAAAGTCGGATACTTATCAAGTAGCAATACGAAAAAGTAAATTTTCAATTTTTCTTTTTGTTTTTCTAGAAAGTAAATACTGTTTTATTTACTCTCAACTCTCTCTGACGCTAATTTTCTTCTCTGCCAAAGTTTTGCTGAAACTCAATAGTGAGATTGATGTGGCGAATATTTTGCTGTATATTTGTTATTTGTACGGCCAATAAAAGTCAATAATATTCAGCAATCGTGACATTAATATTCATACTATCTTCTTGCGAAAAATATTCGAGTATTTTTCAGTTACTGAATTCCGGAGAACTGAAACTGTGTTAACTGCACATCCTGCATACTTTACTTAAACAGTGAATTTATTGCTACAACAATAAAATTTTGCAGCCACGAAACTTTTTAGTATTATTAGTTCTTCTATGTTACTGCTGTAATAAATTCTTGCAAAATTGAGGATAATCTATTTAGTAGAATCACGAGATCAACAGGTAGTCAAGTTGAAGCGAGTGACTGAAAGCTCTAAATTGAGTAAGAAAAGCAGTTAAACAGAGTCTAATTAATATTAATAATTAAAAGTAGAACAAAAATATTTATTGCTATCATACGTCCAAATTTTTATTCATCATGTTCAGATTTTAAAGCCGCACGTCTATAATGAAAATCCCCAGTCATTCAACTGGCGTCAAATATTCAACTTCAAAGTATCAATTTTGACAGTAAATCTCCAATCAAACTTTAATCCTATGAGCACAACGATGAAACGAATCTAGATTGCTTGATTTATCACTGTGATTAGTTGAAAAGCATAATACCAAAGCTATTTGAGAAAACTGATAAAGAAATCGATGAGGCAAGAACTATCAGATAAATAAATTCTATAAATAATGATAGTTTCCAAGAATATTATCGTAGCAAGAGAATTAAGTCAATGCTTAATATTACAAGCTTACTTCGAATAGTTTCAAGTTAGAAGACACATAGGAAGTTCGCATCACGATTCTGTTGATTGTGGTTATAAAATAATATCTCTCAGGAGAGTTTCGGGAAAATTACCCTAGTCCAAAACTCGCGGTAATTAACATCGCGAATCACGACTATCATCACAAGCAGATCCTTGGAGCTACGAGATAACTTAGTAACGTTGACTTTGATACGAGATCACGTTACACTGAAACATACCCCATATCGGTTTGCGCCATTATGAACTTGCCTAGGGATGATATTTAATGACAGAGAGCACCCCTCTGCGAGCACTAGATTTGAAGCGTAGATTTCTGAAAAGTAAAATGATCTGCAGTCATTAAACGATATTAAAGATTAAAACGCATTTGAAAGCTCAAGATAAATTTTCATGCATTAACGAAGCCTATTTAATTTCTTTACTCAACGTATACCTTACATTATAATTGACTGTACAGTATTACAGGGGGGAAGAACTTTTAACCATGTAACACATGTTGCCTCACGGTAACCAAATAACGAAGTGGAAGGACAGAATACGTCAGAACCTTTAATGTCAATGGCAAATTATAATGGCAAGTCTGACGTATCTGATGGAGTCTAATGGCAGCTTGTTATTTTAAAGACAAATATTTACCGTTAGATAGCGCACATGCACGCAGTCACACACGTTATATACGAGTATGGATTTTTTCTTCTTTTGTTTCAGCTTCCCAGATTCTTCTACTCTTCGCCATTTGCCTTTTGCTCGGCTAGTTTTTCAAGTGGAACATGGATGCTGCAGGAACAGCATCGCTTCAAGTGGTCTGGTGTCTCGATTCGCGAGGAACTTTGTCCACGGTATCATCTGGAATCATTCAAAGCGGCAACGTTAAATCGTTGAATCGTATATGACTAGGAAATACGAGAGAGACATCCTAGCTCTATTTTCTTCAATGGAATTGTCAAAGGAATATTTCCCACTGATATTATCATGTTATCATCCCTGAAATCCTTGTAAATTCATCTTCATTGTATCAGGCCATTGATTTTAGGAGATTCGTAACAGCGATTGACGGACGCATATTTTATGTGAAATGGTGAAAGGGGACACATTAAAAAATAGAAAGAAAAAAGAGAGACAAAGTCAATGGAATCCTTACATTAGCTAACGACGAGCGTACCAATATCTACGTGTGCCAATCGAAAAATAATAATTAAAAAAAAAAAAGATTGTACGTCAAGGATTAGCTGAATTGTATAAACGGTTCGTTCAATTTGTTATACTGATTTTCATTAATAATCGATGACGTCACAATATCTCATAGGGTAATGGCAGTTTTCATATTTCTCAAAAGGAATTGCATACTCGCTATCAGAGTGAAAAATAAGAATATGAGACAATTGACACTTCCGTCTGCAATCGTAGGACGCTGTTCGTTGCGCACTTTACTTTCCTGCCGAAATCGAATTTAATAAGTCATCCAGAAGAAACACGGCGACGTTGGACACAAGTCGCAGCACCTTTTTGGCTTTAAGCCACCGTCTGAAATGGCTTTTTGTCTCTGCCAGCCGGAAGCGTCTCAGAAATTTTCTAGAAAATTCAAGTCCAACACGAATCATAAATTACAGCTGTTACGAGTGAACGCAGCCATTAGAATTCTCCTGAACGTCAGGCAATTATAACGTGGAACCTGATCCTTTTTGTACCTCCGTCATGTCCGTATCAAAAGTCCCTCATAGAAGCGAAAACCATCTGACAGTAAATCTGTAGACACGAAGCACGGAGTCCGAAAAAATATTTGCTTTTTCAAAATGAACATCAATCAACGCCCTATACCGGGGACTACTTGAAATTAGAGCGAAATCGTACCATTTCGAATTCTAAAATCGCTATTATTGATTCTCTTCATTATTCGATAAAGTCATTAGTAGATAAATAAAAATATTGTTACACGATCTTTCGTTGAACGAAAGTTTTTAGAAAAAAAAATCTCTCGCACACTCTTGCAACTTTACGTTGCTTCACGTGAATCTAAAATCGAAGCAATTCATTTTTCATGAGAACGTATCTCGTTCAGCGCTAAATAAAAAATTCCGTTTGTCTTCTCGCAAGACGTACCTAATATTAAAAATTTAAAGAAATTAATTTTAAAAAATAAACAGCAATGTTACTTTGTAATATGCTGAACATCGAAAATACCGATAATAAAAATTACAGACGTGATGCAATAGTCGACGGCCACGTCGAAGAGAACGAGTCATTTTAAAAAGGAAAAAAAATGTAAAAATTCTCCACTAACGATACATAGTGAAATTGTATTAATAAAATGAGAAACGGCGATTACGAACTCAATATCAAATGGTGTATCTATAAAATTTAAATAGTTATACTATTGTCGTGTATGTTAGACCATTGTGAATATTTTTAATAGGTTTATAATCCGTTGATAATTTAACCCAAATCAATAATCGATTTATAAGACGAGTCGAGTGATTTCTCGTAGTACATAAGACGCGTGTGCGAATGAGTGGAGAGAATGAGTGAAAAAAAAAGATTTATACGTGTGATCGGTGACCACTAAAGTTTACTGCTATTTATATGTTATTAATATAAAAAGAAAGAAAAAGATAAGAGAGAAAATACTATACTACTAAGTTATATACCTAAATTAGCACTATGCGAAATACCTATGTATATCTATCACATTGTAAATACTATTATGTTTATTTCAATCGAACTGCTATCGCTAACGAATTGTCATACTCTCATTCCGTACCAGCTATAACTCATGCATTAACGTTGCTATCAGAAAGTCATAAAAGGCAAGCACAGAAGGAACAGGAAAGAGTTTGCTAAAGTTTAGCGCACAACCATTTTTACCAAGAGAAATGTTCCTTGCTGATAGCCGATCCATTCTCTTGCGAGTAAGAATTGATCGGGGCGTTCTCTATGAGCGATTTGTGATAAATGACAAACGTCAGGCCATTCCAGTTAAACTACGTGAGCTATGTCCGTTTATTACTTTCCGATTGCTTCGTACGAACAGTCGAGTAAAGCATTAGGGGCGACCCAGTTGCAAGTTCCTGAGCCCTGAAAACTTAATCGCTGTACCGTGTTTTAATGGTGCCTTTAAGTTTTCAAAGTTGCGTCCGGGACGCCCCAGACTTTCCCTCGCGGTTAAAAAGTATCTGAAAGCATCGCAGTCGTGACGCGAACAATCAGATTTCTTGATCGACTCACGAACTGCGATATCCGCTTTTCGCGGATGTATTTTCTTATTCAGTTTTGAGGCTCTTGCCTAATCATCTCATAAGTTACTCAAATGTAATACAATCATCATTAGCATATTAATAAAATTAACCGTACGAATTCAGATATCCCATCTGCTTTTTCCCTTTCACGAAAACCATTGATCCAGCTAGCTATTATGTATGCAGGCGGAAATTTCCGTTAAGCAATTTCAAAGAGAAAGAGAAAATAATGCAGAATATTTGCAACGACAATTTTCATATTAGATCGCATGAATGGTTGCTCTGGGTGACTCGTGAAAAATGCACGAGCAATATAATTTCACAATAATTCAACCCTTTCTCTGACCTGCTATAAAAATTGACATTTCGAATTTGCGTGTTCAGACACGCAATTTACGGACTGACCCGAGCCTCGATTTTCGACAGCTCGATGAATTTATTGTGTAAATTAAAGGGAAGGACAAAACAATCAGTAAAATATATAAATGACCACGATCGATCAACTAGAATTCATACGCACACAATACAGATTATATCTTTGAGAGTACAGAAGCAATTTTACCTTAATACAATCAGAGTAGTACAGCATTTGTAGATGTATCAAATAATCCAGCACTTCAATAATCACAAACAAATGAAATTTCTATAAATTAATATACCAAACACAACGCTTTCAAGAGAGGCAACAATTCAACTGCCAAATTACCCAGAAGCTCTCGATTCAAAGTTACAGCGCCCTCACGTAGACTTTTCAAAACAGCCGTTATTCGAACAAAACAAGTAACTCAATAAGCGCGCCAAATAAAGTAAATAATTTACCATAAAGTGGATATAGTTAAGAAAATAACGTTAAATAATTATAGCAGGAATTACGTATACGAATTCACAATTATATAAGTTCCCTACGGAGACATATCCGTAATCTAATTCACACCTGCCGCTGCCTGCCGCTTCAAAGTGAAGGTACAAGGACGTGGCGCCCCCTCGGCAACGTTCGGCTATTCTCGCACATTCTCGGGAATTTCGAGCTCGAGGCATGCTCGCTCGGAACTTCTTCGATTCTTCCCACACGCTGCACCCTACTCTTTGACAAAACTCGTGGAGAGAGAGTAGGATAGTGAGTAGCGTGCCAGTCAGACGGGCTGACAACTACATAGGTGACAATCGAGTCTGAAAAGAAGGCGGCGTGGTAGCCGAGTAGTCTAAAACTCAGACGAAAAGACGTTAAATCGCGCAGTCGCGCGCAAATCCGATAGTGGGAGGGAGGTGTTCGGTGCGAGCTGGTAGTTCGCGAGCGAGATGTTCTTTCTACAGAGATCTATATTGTGAGTACAAATTTTGATTTATAATTTGTGTATAGAGTGTATGTATACTGCTTAAAGGTGAATCCATGAGACTTTGTTTAGACCCCTTTGCTAATTTCGAATTCGAACCTTGCTGCATGAAAACTCACGTAACCTCCCATTGCCGCAATGCAGGGCTCGAAATAGGAACACCAGACCCCGATCGATACGAGGCCAACCTGAGCCACAGTTTTGTGGGACGTTGCCAAACTCATGATCCATTTTGGCATTTCTGTCATCCTGGCTCAATACCCTCAAGAACCTAGGACAACCTATCCTCTAGCTTTTTTTTTACTGTCATCTATGTATGCTTTGTCCAGCCATAGACGTCACAAAAACGTTGTCATAATTTTACTCTACTCATCGAATGCCTGATTTAACAGTTGAAAAACTGTACTTTATTCATAGTAGCTCGTAGTCAGAATATTATTTTATTCGTTCTGTTTCGTTTTGTTACTTCCTCGCTAACCACTCACTGCAGTGTCTTTATAATGCTTCTGTAATAATTTCATTATCAAACGTAAGATGCACATCGATTACTTTTATTGATATGACAGGTCCGTTTCACTATGCATTACGTAAAAATTACTCACTGCTTCTCTTTGCTTCGCATTACTCACTATTTCTAATATTATTGATTCGACCAGTGGAGTACAGTTATGAAGTATATTACATTATCACATGTTTTGGAGGTGAGAATTGTCCGTTTCTCGTCTTGTATTATTTTTCATAGCCCAAAAATTAGGCACGAGCTCGCCAACCCGCGTACGTCATACGTTATTTGATCAATATCAGTATATACATACGTCAAACCACGTGCCGGTTGACATATCTCAAACGTTAAATAATCAATTGTTGTAGACCTTTAATCATCACAATCGCATAAAATATGTAGAAATGCGTCTACCAAATTTATCATCATATAAAAAATAGACATAGATGCGCTAGTGAGTGAAAATTTCTGACAATTCTTTTATTTAATAATCAACAATAAATCGCGCATGATTTTTACAATCGAAGCAACTACTCGTGTACCCTCAAGAAATAAATAATTTTCTGAGGTATTTCGGCTTTTCATTAACATTTTTAACCCTGATGTACTATATACGCGTTATCTTATCACACTCAGAATCAATTGATAACTGAGTTTAATAAAAAGATTTATCTTAAAATTTGGCACAGTATTATATTCGATTAACTCGTCATTCTTACACAAATATGTAATGAAACGTCATCTGCAATAACTAAATTTGACAGACGTGGAAATATCGATTTCCGTTATTATCATAACATGTATGTTTTTGACATATCCAGTGATTAAATCAATCAGTAATCCATCCTTGGATCAATCAGCAATATGCCCTACCTGTCAGTAGATAAAATCGAGGCTACCACTCTTTGAATGTCTCATATAGAATCCTGATGAAACCTAATATCAGTCTGTGAGAAAATACAACTGATACTGAATCTTCGATAAGAATGTTATATCCCTTTCAGGGTTAGCAGCTGATAAAATCAGTATCTAACAAAAAAAGCCCAACAATAAGATGCACATCAAAAATATATAATTGACAACAATAATATAAGCTTCGCGACATCTCAATATAGATATTAAATGTACAATATGAAATCTAATGAATGGCAGATGGTTTCTTTAATATCTATGGCAACGTTATATTTTCGATTAGTTCTGCTCATTATTTTCCTTATCTTTCTAAAAGCAATTTAACAAAATCAATGTCACTTGTCCATATAGCATACGACAGTGATTTTAGCAAAAATTTTCGCGATACGTTTAAACAGTAATATATTTGTATCCCTACGTATAATAAATTCGGTGCAAACAATTTCCTTTGTTTCTCGTACCTATAAAAGTATTCTGTGTATACAATAAAAGAACGGTGTATGCACAAGTGAATTAAAAATAACTAGGAATGTCAATTCTAAAAATATATCGTATAGCAGTGCTTATCGGTATTTTGAAAACAATCGATACGACATTATTGATTTTTGTGTTGAAAACAAAACGTCATTGCGTAAGTGTCAAGTTGCACAATTCCATTACGTTTAATAATCAACAGGCACATGAGTCTCAAGTATACCGGGACCCAATAGCCACTGATTAAACATTTTTCATACAAAATTTTCTTATCTCAATCGTTATAGCGAATAACAATGTATACAACTTCCGGTTTGACGAAAAAAAAAAAAAATATATGCAAAATCATTTTTAATATCTGCAATATGAACTCAGATACTTGGAGACGTTTGATAATGATTTTCAATAATTAATACTTTAATTGTGCATAATGATTTATACTCTAATAATTATTTGTATAATCAACAGCTGACTCACCTTATAGAATGAATGGAGGTCATTTCATAGTATATATACTTGTATATACCCATAATACGTCACGCTCATCAAATCGCTCAAAGGGAATGAGGAAATTGCAATGAACAAGGCTAATCCGCACTCCACGATGATCCTGTCCTCATAATCATCGACCGGGGAGCAAGAATCATTAATATCGATCAAATGACACCCATGACATAACCCTGGCAATCAGTCGCCATGCCGATGACCATCGAAGCACAAAGCGTCCGGCTTAAGTAAATCGCAGCGTTGAAAATCGATGCATGAATTCGAAAAAAAAAAGTCAAGAAAAATAATCCTTGAAGAATTAACCTTGATCTCCCTATGGTCCCGTACCATTGTTCACTTGGTCTCGTAACAGTTGGTATCATTTCTTTTTTAATTCCTTCTTAACATCTTTTTTATCAATGATTAAACGTGCCGTTATTAGTTTTAGGCTCTGTCATCGTTTTCACGTCACTCAGTGTACTTCAGCTGTCACGGCCAAGAAACTGAGGAAATTAAAGAAAAATTCATGCGTGACAACTACATAAGATTTACCGTCTTTTCATTTTTTTTTGTTGGTGACTGGCATTCTGCCATCCATGCAAGAATAGACTGTCCTGCCTTCGCGCACCAGCGAACCTCAAGTGCATTGCGTAAACTGTAAAAACTAACTAATGTCAAGGAAACGGAATGTGAACACTGTCGACTTATAGCGATCTGAACATTTGAGACCAGCTGAGAGACGATGTGCCTCGATTCGGTCTCTGTACCAAAATAGAATGAATGTCAGCCTCTGGCTTACTTAGCGGTTTTACTCGTCTTCGTATTTCGCGCAGCCATTTTTTTTTCCTAGACGTAACCACCCGATAATGCAATGGTGAATAAAGCGTAAATTCTTATTAGGATCGTATATTATGTCAAAGTCGATGATACGGTATAGTCATTGTATTGTGATGTAGTTAACCTTGTGATAAGGAACACGTTAAATTGTCGAGTTATTAATCTTTATGTAGCAAATGAGAACGGCAATAATAAATTGTTGTAACCGTGAAAAAAAGGTTTTGTAGGAACAAAATTGTCTTAAATCTATTTGACGTAGCTGTATTCACGGTATATATGTAATTTGCGTATAGTCGATCATTAATTATCTCTTTATCAAGACACAGCTTTGATTTTCCAACTTCAATGTTACTTGTAAAGTTCGGTATCTCTGCTTGATATCGTCAAGGTTTGAAATCATTTGCGGTGATAAAATGATACATGATTGTAATACGTTCAAGTTTAGTAATTCGAAGCTCTCGTGATATTCGAGCACATGGCGACAAATTGGCAACCGTTGGCAGTTGGCGGACTTTCGATGTCTCTTAAATGTAATTATAAAATCGGTTCGTCAACCGTAGTATCGAGAAAGATCACGTGAAAAGAGAGGTTAATGCCTTAACCGAGCGAGTATACAGTTAAATGAGTAAATCAAAATTCAAGAAATTATTTTTTCAATGACTAATACACTGGGAGTGTATTTCTTCTCAATGTTCCTATGGCGATCAGCAATCGAGTGCTCGGTTAGAGTCACGAATTCACATGTGATGTCGCATGAGTATATGGTTAGGTGTGTAAATAAAACTTCACTGAATTCGCGGTACTTACACATTTTTACAGCGTTGTCAAATTCTTCGTATGGGATCGTTTTTCATATGTGAATGTGTAATCTAACGCGGCGGCGCGCTCAAGGTCTATTTTTTTATGCTGCTAGTTATGGACAATGTCGAAATGTATTTTTATTTTTATTGATGGTTAAATGACGTAAATATGATAATTACATATAATGAAACTTGAGTGACTAGAGCTATGTAGCTGCTACTGGTTTTCACTGACTCGATTGTTCCCGGAATTAATAATGGCCACCCACGAGGGCCATTTATAATCCATTTGATGAAAACATGTGTGCTGGGGAATTCTCACGCACGTATGCGCGTGCGTTTGCTACTAGCAATTCGGGCGAATGACGTAGACATTATCTATTGTTGTCACTGAAAATTGTTTTTGTGAAATAATCGCTGGTACACTGGTTATAAAATGATATTTGAAACTGTGAATAAATTTTGATGAACTATTTTATTAAATTGTAAAGATGGTAGAGAGTTTCCATGGAGATCGATAATTTTTAATTAATCTTATGAGTTATAATTTGTAGACTTACTAAATTATAGTCTGTGGGTTGTATTGTTCGTGAGACATAATTATTTTTTTGGACAATTGTCAAGTTTTATCAAAGAAACATTTACGACTATTAGAAAATGCTGTTTGTTAATTCTTTTTATTGGTTTTGGAGCTACCGTTTATCTTTATGCTTGTCTGTCCTTGGTTTTCATTGTACTATATAACAGAGTTTAGAATCATAAATACGGTAACTCGACGATGACTATGATCCATTGAAGCATGAAACAAACACTCGATAATCCGATATGGGAACTGATCGATATTCATGGCGTTCTTAGCTTCGTCGTTTGTTTCTCTTGAAAGCAGAGGAAAAGTTGATAACTTTTTTTTACAATTTTACGTGTATCCACAATGAGCAGGTATAATAGAGAATACGTGGGAGGTTACCTGAAACAAAAAATTATAGAATTATTCATTTAAATATCCAACTAACGAGCAAAAATTGAAACTATGCATGTGAATTATTGTAATCGTAGCTTGTGTCATTAATTGTGTTGTAATTTAATAATCCAACAATTACCAGGGCCAATATAACCACATGAACTGGATCCTTAATAAGCTAAGCGAATTTCTTGTCCACAGACCAACCTGCAGTAGGAATGGAGCCGGGACCTGGGCGCGGACGCTACCTCCTTCACATCCTGCATTCAAGGACGTTCAGCAAAGGGAGATTCATGAAATAGCCGGTGACGTAGTTCCCATTAATATGGTCAAGGGTATCGGTCATCTCAGAGATCCACGACTGAACAAGGTCTGCCTAATCCACTGGTACCAATTGATGAATCTATTATACAAATTGAATGTGCTCCAATGCCTAATGCACTATTTTTTGCAGGGTCTGGCCTTTACGTTACAAGAACGGATCTCCCTTGGAATTCATGGGCTTCAACCACCTAGATTTAAGACGCAAGAGGAACAGCTGGCTCTCTGCAAAGCATCCGTCATGAAATACACAGAAGATCTGAACCGATATCTCTACCTCGTGGAACTTCAGGTAACACGTGTCTGCCAAAAACAAAAAAAAAAGTACAAAGTTTCCTCCGACACGTTAACGTGACGCGATTCGGGAAACGCAAGCGAATACGTATCGTTAGGTAACTGGATTGTTCGACGGCAGGAAAGAAACGAACGGTTGTTCTTCCGTCTGCTGAGCGAGAACATCGAGCAAATGATGCCGATCGTCTACACGCCCACAGTAGGACTTGCCTGTCAGAAGTTCGGTGTCATCTATCGAAGGCCGCGCGGTCTCTTTATTACCATATACGACAAGGGCCACATTTATGAAATCCTTAATAATTGGTTAGTACCCACGAAAGATCCACTGTGAAATCGAAAAAGTACCTACCACTCTACCTTGCGTTTTCCTATACCACACTCGCAAGGCCTGAACAAGCTGTACGTGCCATCTGTGTGACGGATGGTGAACGTATTTTGGGTCTCGGCGATCTTGGAGCTTGCGGCATGGGAATTCCTGTTGGGAAACTGGCCCTTTACACTGCTTTAGCTGGCATTAAGCCCCATCAGTGTTTACCAATTACAATTGATGTTGGTACCAACAACGAGACACTTAGGAACGACCCACATTACATTGGTTTGAACAAGCCTAGGAGTCAGGGTGCTGAGTACGATGAGCTTATCGATGAGTTCATGGCTGCCTGTGTCAAGAAATATGGGCAGAATGTTCTTATCCAAGTAAGATTTTAATAAAGTTTTTACTATTAGGAAAGATTTATTTATGTGGTTAGGCTGCGAGAGTGTGTATAATGATTTTGATACCTTTATGCTTCTAGTTCGAAGACTTTGGAAATCACAATGCTTTCCGTTTTCTTGATAAGTATCGTGACAAATACTGTACTTTTAATGATGATATTCAAGGTACTGCTGCTGTCGCTGTAGCAGGTATCCTTGCTTCTAAGAGAATCACTAAGAGAAAGATGTCCGATAATAAGTTTGTCTTCTTGGGAGCTGGAGAAGTATGTGCTCTATACAAATTATTTCTATTACCTCTTCGTTCATGTATTTTACGTTTAATATCCTTTTATTTTAAAAATAGGCTGCTATCGGAATAGCAGATCTCTGTGTTAAAGCATTGGAAGCTGATGGCTGTACCGAACAACAGGCAAGAGATAATATCTGGATGATGGATATCGATGGTCTCCTTGTAAAGAATCGTCCAGAAGGTCATTTAGAAGGTCACAAAGTCTGGTACGCAAAGGATCACAAAGTCATGAAGACCCTTGTCGATGTTGTCAGAGAAGTAAAGCCTACAGTGCTGATTGGTAAGTCTCCCTCGACACTTCAATAATCAGTGATTTCTTTCTAAAGTCAAAATATTCCTACAGGAGCATCAGCAGCTGCAGGAGCTTTCACACCGGAAGTTCTGAAGGAGATGGCAAAGAACAACGAAAGACCTTTGATCTTTGCTTTGAGTAATCCTACAAGCAAGGCTGAATGTACTGCCCAACAGGCATACGATCACACCGACGTAAGTTGAATAATTTTGTCCTTAAAGCTAATCAAAATAATATCACCTCTTTTAATGTCATCAATCATCTACCTTCAGGGCAGATGTATCTTCTCATCCGGTTCCCCGTTCGGCGAAGTTCATTATAATGGAAAAACGTTTAGACCAGGACAAGGAAATAACGCGTACATTTTCCCGGGTATCGCGTTAGGCGTTATCGGTACCGGTTGCCACCATATCACGGAAGAACTCTTCCTGATATCAGCCCAGGCTGTTGCAGATCATGTTACGGATGAAGATCTTGATCGCGGTAGCGTGTATCCGCCACTGAACATTATTCGCGAATGCTCCATCGACATCGCCTGCAGAATCGCCGATTATGCTTACAAACAAAGTAAGTTAATGGCGTCTGCCTGATATAAATAATTTGAACTCGAGCCAGAATGCTATTTGACACAGTTTCATCGAAGTTTTTCTTCATCCTCTTGACGTCCTGATTAATGACTCTTTCGACAGATGGCTTAGCCAGCGAGTATCCGGAGCCAAAGGACAAAAGGAAGTTTATCATGAGCAAAATGTATGATGCTAATTATGGCAGTCCACTGCCAAATCTCTATGATTGGCCGGGCGATTCTGCCAAGCCTCGTGTTCTTCCAGAACAGTAAGTAAAAATCATCGTTGAATATGATTCCCTTATACTATTAGAACTTGTCTTTTGAATGGTGGGACGTTGGTACATTAAGTAGGCGCGTTTTTCCGTTATTTTAGTTCTAACTATGATTAGATCATCAGCAGTATTAGAGATTATATCATTGCTTAGATTCTAATTCGATAATGGTATTTATGGGGCCTTCTGTTTTTTTTTTTTTTCCTTTTGTTAATCATTTACGCACGTCAGTCGATTCCTGTTACACGACTGTCATTGCATTGCAGACATATTATTAGCAGAACACAGACAGCATGCCATTCTTTAGCATTTCTTTCGTTAGCAAGTTATCGCTTTCTTAAAAATTCTCATTCTTTATGCAACCCTTATTTTCATTATTTCAATTGAATGTCCTCCTCGTCACACGTTGCTCCATGCTACCAATGTTCCACAATGACGTCATCCCTTCATCCCATTACTCAATTACTTATACTACTATTAATTCCCGCAATTCGTACAAACGGGACGCTATTTGCAAGGTTTGCCGTGTACGAATAAAATTATCGCAAAATTGCTCAAGCTTAACTAATCTTTTTTCAGAGCCACTTTACAAATCCGTCATGATTTGAAACGCCTGTAATGAAACTCACCGGCTGGTAATCCCTTTAGTATAATTCTTACACTTAACGATAGGTGTGTCGCCATACAAAATTCATTGGCAAATGCAGTCGCGATTGAGATTCGCGATTAATTAGATATAAGAAATTCATCTCTGACTGTGCTTCTAATTTATATAAAGATTATTCGCGGCTCATAAGTAACGGGAATAATACGTATTACAGAGTACGAAATCACCTATTCATACGTAGTCGATGGATTCGATCGTTTAGATAAGAAGAGGAAAGAAAAAGAGTATAAAAGAACAATTTCTATTTTTAATATCTTATACTATGTGGCAAAATTGTTAAAATGCTTTTAAGTACAAATTGATTGCTTCGATTTTACTTGACACTTGCAAGAGAATAGGCTAAAGGCTAATAACAGGAACCGAACCTGTGCGACAGGGAATATTTTATCGTACAAAATTTTCATTGTCAATTATTTCTCTACGCATTAACGGATTTTTTCCGTAAGCGCGAAGTTTGGCCTTCACAGGTATTTCAAATTACGACGATGCTTTGGCGGTGTCTACCATTACTACGAGACATTGCGCTTCCACTGTTCAGGCTATTCGGCTGGATGGCGAGGCGCCTTCTGACAGCTCTATACTACACCCATGGAATATCCTAAAGACTATATCCTATCCAACAAAAGTAAACTTAAAACTTCAAAAATTAATATATCCAGGTGAAACAATCCTAAACTCCAGAAACATGGTATTACATGCATGCTTTGTCCCAACCCACGTAATACTTTACTTTGCAATATTTTCTAGGAATATTATTGATTATTTTTATCTGTTTCTTTTCTATCTTTTTTTTTTTTATTAGAAGCCTCTGCCATAAATAATGCGTATATTTCAAATGATCCATTGAGAAAGAATTTTCAATTTGAGGAACACGTGTAATATTAAAGTATTTTAAAGTGTACACCAACTTGTGAGTTTTCCTCGAAAATGATATATCGACAATCATTGCTAAATTAATAATGAAATCCCCGGGTCTTGCATGCAACAGGGTAATGTTTGAGAACCCGTTAAGATAAACCACATAATTTATATAACTCGTTTGAAATGTCTATCGTTTTCAAGTGCGAAACAAGTTTGACAATTTAATGTTATGACGGTCTGGCCAAAAAATCAATTTTTGAACAAGATTCTAAGGAACTTTTCAAAAATATAAAAATCAGATACACTTCTTCTGTAAACGTGAAATATTTAATTGAAAGCAATTTAATTAACTGTCTTACAATTAGTCAGACCGTCAACAATAACAATGTTATAGACTTATCACTAACCGTGTTCTTCTCCCAACAGATTATTACGTGTTGGCGAGTCTAAAAGACAAGACGACCACTCACGCACACGTTAATTAGACTAAATTCGTGGGGTGAAAATTGCAATGTTTGGGGAAAAAAAGAGATAATACGATTAAGCCACGCGTTAAGAATAAATATCTAGCTACAATGTAAGTGTTATCAAGATCGCGTATCGATATTGTACTTATTTATTGTTAATTTAAAGTACTGCCTATGTAATTTCATCCAAATGAGCTGAATCGTGCGAGCCTGGTGCTCCGCCTCATATATATATATATATATATATACACACACACACGTGTTATATAATTTAATGATAATCGTAATGCTAAAAGATCGTTGCCTTGATACGATTAATTAATTTAATTTTCAAAATCTACATCCATTACGTTCTTCATCCATTCGCAAGACTGCACACAGTACGAGTTGCAATTAATTGTTGTGCATCAGATCGAACATTTACCCTAAAATGTATCATATTTCGGCAACGTTTATTATCATATTATTTCTGAAAGGAAAGTATATAGGGTACGTAGAGAGTTTAATGAATTATTTGGCATTATACCTCGCAAAATCATTTTAGGACTTTTAGAATGACTCGGTATCTAGGAAAAGAATGAATTATTGTGCCCTGTTTATAGAAACTACACGAACAGTATGAACAACGTATTATTTTCTGTAAATGTTATTTGGTAACTGCGACGAGGGGTTGGCAGTTTGTCATTGGAGTATTGTAACAGCAGTATTTTTTGTACGTATTGTCGAAGCGCATCCCTGTACTGTAGTAAGTAAAGTGATATCAAAACACAAACTGTACTGAAAAATCTATCAAATTGTTCCTATTATCTAATCAAATAATAAGGAATAACCGAACACATCGAATAGACTTCAATTTACTGCAATGTCAGGCACGATGAAAGGTTTCACTTACTTTTTTTCTTTGGAATGCAGTACAGATCGATTGATCGTGTTAATATCGGTACGCCATATGAAAGTACGTGAAATGTCACCGAATGCAGTTCGTTGATTAGAAAGTTTGTTGCTAAACTTCTAAATAAATGTTATACCGTTCAAAATGAATATTGAACATAATTTACTGAGGTTTGATTTATTGAGAATTCCTATTCCATTCCTTCTCGATATTGTATTTATTACTTTAGCATCTTGCGATGGTTATTAAGAGCTGGTGGTGGCTTTTTATGGTGAATTTCGTGATGACTGGTAATATAGTTTAAATCGATAACAAATGGATACACCATTTTTCTGAACATTGTGTATTTCGATAAACAAAGCTTTATGAACGTAATATTCTCAGCTATGTACAGAAATATAAAAACACTTGAGACGCACGCCGTGATCACATTCTTTCATTCTTCAACTTTCTGATTGAACTAGTGTAAATTATTAACTACCGATGCAGCAACGTGGCATTTTCATACCGAGCGAAAGCGCTGCATTGTACCTTAATATAAGTTTAATTGAACAATCTGTATGATTTTCAGTATACAATTGTCGACTGTAAAGTTCTCATGATCGATGCAAATACTTTGAACCATTTCACAGATAACACAGGAACCATTTAATGCTAGTGTTTATTAGGCACTGTCATCAGAAAGATTATTTGGATCAAAGTCTATATCATCTTCATCATCTTCATCATCCAAGTCCAAGTCATCCAGATGTTGAAATAAACTCTCATCAACCTTTACAGGATCACCTATCGAAGTTAAAAATAATGTAAGCTCTGGAAGGACAATCACAGGAATAAAGCTGACTAACACATACCATCCTCCAAGAATTTAAGATCAGATTGATCTAATGTTTTATCTGTCATAAAGAGTTCTCTCCCTGTTAACTTCTTTCCTTCTTTCTCTGCTATTTCTCTCCGCTTTGTGTGACCCATCTGCTCATCAAACTTCTCTTTCCAACTTAAAAATGTTTCTACTGTAACCCTTGTGCCTTCGAATCTTTTCTGTAATGGAATAATATATATTTAAGCACTGTGCACATGATATATGCAATGCTGTAAAATAATGGTAGTAGGTTTACCAATTCTGCTTCTTCTTCTTCTCTCAATTTACGTGCAGCTTTCTCTTCTCTTTGTAATTTTACTCTGTCCCATTGTACATTTAGCCACTCCTGAGCTGCGCTAACCAATGTGAATACCATAACCATGCCTAAGTTTTCATTAATTTGTTCAGCAAGATGATCCTTTAATTTTTTCTCATCTCCATCTTCAAAATTCTCTTGTTCCTCTATGAATATATTTAGAGGTTCATCAGGATATTTAGGTGTATACACAAATTCCAATCTACAAGCCAGACCATTTATAGTTTCTGGTTCATACTCCTCTGATTTTATTGGTATTGCAAATTTATGGAATGGCTCTGTTGTTAAGACTGCAAAGGAATAATAAAACATTTATTCAAATAGACTAAATAATTAAAATATTATAAAATAAAACTGCTTTTACAGGATGATAATTGACATGTCACATTTTCAAAATAACACTATAACAATGGGTCTACAAAAAGGTTTTTAAAAAATGAATGAGTATGCGGAAATGCTTATTTCTCCACAAAATTCAAATAAAAAAAAACATGAAACCATGTGTTACACTAATGCGAAATGAGCATTTGCATAAAATATAAAGGTTATGTCAAAATTAAATTAATAGTTGTACTAACTTTCTAATTCTCCACAGTATATCGACTCGAGAGCTTCAATCTCATTATTTTGCTCCTCTTTGTAATCCATTTTATTTTATAAAAATGTTATTGTTAAAATTTTTCTTTTGCTTACACCTTTGAACAAAACACACCTCTCGTACCTTTAAACTGGTAAATTATAGGTATACAATGCTACCAACGAGTTCTAGGGAAAATACAAAAATTATACAAAATCATAGAACATATAACACTCATGACTGTCGTTTCCTCTCATTTTTATAGCTAAATCTTCTCCGCCGCTCATGAACAGAATTGATAATGATCATCACCATTGGTATATTTATAAATTTTATTTAGAGTTACATACATTTAACTATAATATAATAATCACTTAGACATATTTAAATATAACATCCTCTTTCGATGCTACTGTTTGCAATTCCAACTTAACAGGACATTGTAACCAATAGCTAAGAAGTTCTTCGCTATATCCTATCAGAAAGTACATTTTCCTCTGAGCCAAAGACCGCTGTACAAGTCCAGCAATCCTAATAATATTATGCTGTCTCTTAATAATTATATCGCTTACAAACAGTGCATGCCATGTTCCAGTCATAAAACGACGTATAAAAATATCTTCCACTGCAGTCTCACCTGGTCTGTTTCCACCCATTACGTTTGCTAAGAAGAATATATAATGACAGGCATTTATGAGTATACATTTTATAAGACAAAGATCAATTCTTACAAGTATTCCAGGAATTCCATGTTTTACGATGAGCAATGTAATGAGGAGGATTAGCCATTTCATATGTAAGTGCTTTAGTTCGACGTGGAGTAGCTCTGTGACGGCCAGCCTGAGTTCTACTTGCAACTGCTGTGACATGAAGGTATCGTTGCTGACATAATTGTTGAGTCGTTTGCATTATCTAAATCCAAAAATTAAAAAATCTATTTCATTGATATAATAAAAACAGGTCACTTAGATACTTAGGTTAGCTTTTATGAACTCTCATAATTTCAACAAACGTTCCACTTACAGCACGTATATTCCTAGCTAGAGCCATCTTGTATATTTCTTTACTTTTTGCTTCTCGTTAAATAATGTCTTTTCGTTTTTATGAAATAAATTTAAAGCAATTACTAACAACATGAGAATCCGCTACCCTTGTCCATTGTTTATACGATTCACAAGATATGTGACGAGCAATAATAACTCAGAGATGAGTAAGGAGATGCACAATGCTACGACAGAGATCAGTAGGGAGTTGCACAACGCTACAGTTTTAGGCGATACCAAAAACATGGCGCTAAATAGTAGCGGCGAGTCCGGGAATAGAATTTTGTGATCATCTTCTCCGTTGATAATGCATATCCCGTCGTAGCCGAGCTGAACGTAATCACGGATGAGTAGCCTGGCGGGCAGAGATTCTCCACAACTTACAACTGACTTCCAGAGCAACCCTTAGAAAGAGGCCGCTTATCAGATATTGCCTAAATATTTTTTTTTGTAATCTTAAATTCAAGTGT
>JARQTC010000875.1:462508-538224 GCA_030142495.1 Cephus runcator
GAGTTCTACAGTTCCTGATAGGTTTTAACAATCGTTCTGCTACGCAACATCGGTAAAATATGTATTAAATATGCTGGGGGCATCATACGCTTCAGTGCAGGCAGACATGAGTTGCTTGCTTTCGTCATATTAAACTTTCCGAGCTTACACTGTGTGATCGAATTTAGGATTGCAAAAAAAAAGTATTTAGGCTATATCCGATGAGCTGTCTCGTTCTGAGTGTTGCTTTGGGAACCAGCGATAAGTAGCGCCGGGCTCCGCATTACCGACGGAGGCTATGATCACATAACTCTACTTCCGGACTCGCTGCTGAGATTCAGCGCCATGCTTTTGGTATCGCCTAAAACCGTAGCGTTGTGCATCTCCCTACTCATCTCTGTGTTAGGCGATACAAAAAACATGGCGCTAAATCGTGGCGGTGAGTCCGGGAGTAGCATTTTGTGATCAACGCCTCCGTCGATAATGCATATCCCGTCGTAGCCGAGCTGAACGTGATCACGAACGTGTAGCCTGGCCGACAGAGATTCTTCGCAACTTACCGCTAGTTCCCAGAGCAACCCTTGGACTCTCATCACTCATCAGATATTGTCTAAATACTTTTTTTTTGTAATCTTAAATTCGAGTGCGCAGTGTGAGCTCGATAAGATTTACTAAGAGAAAAGCCAGCAGTTTCATGCGCTTAACCCTGTCCTTATCTGCCTTCTCCTTATCAATTATTATGGTAACCATAAATTCGCTATATTATTTAACATTTATATAAAATACTTAGTATTGTATTGCGTAGCGCAATACACCGCATACAATTATTCTAGATGTACTTATACGCTGGTATATGGGTAAGCTTTGTGACGTGATTTTCCGATTCACGGTCACAAGACGAGTCCGGCTACCGATACACATAACGTTCTCGCTTTCTGGTTCCCTTCCGGTCGCCACTCTGCTCAGAAGCTAAGCTCTCGGGTTGATTCGTATACAGTCACGCCAGTGCTCTCGGAAGATTTCGTTATTGTTTAGTTGAGATCGAGGTGCTCGAATCTGCCGTGGGGAGATAGTCTCGACGTACCGAGTTCCCCGGCAGAGGGGAGTACCCGACGGAGACGTCTCCACGGACTGACAGAAGCCAGGCTGAAATACCGGCGCCCCGCAGGAGATGGGCGAAGAATTGTAGAACGGACGGAGATCAGGTTTCGATACAGTTAAGGGCAGAAGAGGAACCTCCTGATCCGAGTTAAGGTTGTGGTGCCCAGCTGTCGCCCGATGCCCTGGGGAAGCGGCCGTGGAGGATCTCCAAGAGTTTCGTACCGATTCGCTAAGAAACGCTCTCGATTTGGTTTAAAGGGACGACTCGAAGGAGATGGAAGAGTTATCGGCTATAAGGATCTCGACCAATCAGATGATCAGAATGACTAGTTCTCGAATTTGGCATTTGGCTATTGTCAAAGCAGCCTGTCTCGGGATACCGACCGAGGTGTCACGAGCTACCACGCGCTCCCGTGCTGCCTATTGAAAGTTTTTCTGGCCGTGTTTCGATACCGTATACCAAGTTCTTCCTCGTGTACTGCTCGCGTTGCTCTCGCGGTATCCAGGAAATTCTATGAATTTCCTGTGAGTGTTCCGGAGGTGTAGTATTGTGTCCTAGTGCTGTGCCAACCCGAGTGTCTCCTGGATGCAGTTCTAGTCCTTCACAAATCAGCTGCACCAGCTCCGTTGAGTTTTCCCAATTTATTAATTGGTGAAGGGATTTCGATTAGACACATCCGATTCGTTCTGTTACGTTCTCGATCCGTTAATTTCTGTGTCGCGCACTATTTGCCTGACGTTTACTCCGACCCTCTCTAGCTCAACATAACAAACTGAGAGGCCGTGCATTTTATATAAATTACTCGGCGCAATACAATGCATACAGTTATTCTAGATGCATGCGCTGATACATGGATAAGCTTACAATATTCTTTTTCAAAATGTATATTTGCGATAGTCACTCGCACACATACTAGCTATGACTATCCCATTCGAAAGAGTACAGTCTCTAGTACGTCTCCACCGCGTTCCATCGTTTTCACCCTCACAGTTTTTTTTTCTCACGTTTGATGCTAAAAAGAACGGAAGGTATACCATCAAACGTAAATCCTCGAAAATCATCTACGAAGCAGAATGCCAATAAGATACCCTCGGTTGCTGATAAGGCAGAACAGAATTTGTAAATGAAGAAAGCAAAAGGGGAGCAGTGAAATAAAATGCCTAGAGATATCTAGATAAACGTGTAAGCGCATAGGCATATAACTCTACTAAGGCTAAATGGATATCTCTATATCTATAGCTACCTAGTTAAATAGACAGGTTCAGCATACACAAACGCGACTGCGCATGCGCATCGAGGAACAGCAGGTAGTTGCACTCTTCGCGCTGCGGCGTGCGCGTTGTGCTGTCTCTGTTCAGAGGTGGAGGCGCACATGTTGAAGCGCAGAAGGTCGAGATGGCCGGGATAGAGAGAGTGAGCGAGAAAGATAAATATAAGGTAAAAGGTATGAGGTCAATAGAGATAGTAGCATGAGATTTTGAGAATAGTGGGGGACGGAGATCGTGGTGAATAGAGAGAGGGAGAGAGGGTCAGAGAGAGAGAGAGAGAGAGAGAGAGAGAGAGATAGAGAACCGAGTGGTTTGGAGCGTATACGGCGAGAGTCTGTCGGTCGGCAGCGGCAGGCAGTGGTTGGAGGAGGTTGCCGGCGTAGGTTTGTTGTGCTGGTGGGAAGGAAGGAAAAGGGGAAGAACAGGAGAGAAAACCTTCGTGCTAATACGTGGGTTGCCTAGTTGGAGGGGCGCGAGCGAAAAGTCTGGCTCTCCGGCGGTCTGCTTGATTCGGTTCCAGCAGTGTGCGCCGTGACGTGACAATGGCAGTAGTCGTGAACGCGGCACGGTGGTTTATCTTGAGCAGCTGATCGACCGACGACTACTGCCAACCAAAATCTCAACCCTTATATTTATTCTACCCTTCGTATATACAAACCCAGTCTTAATGCTGGTAATCGAGTCGTAAAACAGCTGGTGCATTTATGCCGGTATCGTGATCGTATTAAAAAAAACGGCCGTTAATATCGTTGGTGTCAGTGTTGTGCGTGCGCGGATGTGTTTGAACGTGAAATCTTCAAAAAATAGATAAATGTCTCTCAGCCATGCCCGTGCGGAAGTACAGAAGGGATACCAGCGAAGTAAGCTGCTGCCTCAAGTACGTCATCTTTGGATTTAACGTCATGTTTTGGGTGAGTGATACTTTCTTATATTTATTATCTTTATTAATAACGGTTGCGACGCGTATGTAGGGATTCTTAGGAATATGACGCTATCATTTGGAGTACTGTGAATTTTTCTTTTTCTCTTGACGATTCTTGTCTCCTTCTTTAGGGTTTTACTTTGCTAGCTTTGGCATAACGTACAGGTTGGAGTAGCTAGTATGTGGCGCGATATGTCAAGTTTTATTTTATTTATCGGGATCATGCAGGACTGCTTCAAAATCTTTTGAATCGTGACTCGAAGTAATGCTTGTGCGTTATTTTGTTTTCCAAATTCAAATTCTTTATTTACTTTAAATGTTCATGAAAATTTCGGTGCACGTAACATCGACTTGATGCATTGTCTAGTCAGTCAAGACAAACAGTATTTTGTATAAAGAGGGTTAGTATGCCTTTAGTACTTTCCTGTCTGTCTCAAAATCTTCAACCTAAAGAATTTATAACTTAAATTTAAACACTACAGTTTTCCTCGTCGTTTAATCAAAATTGCGGCCAAATAAGCACGTTCAGATAAAATTTCGTGCACGCGGCAGCTGCACTCTAAATGCAAATTGATAAGCGCTCCAATTTTCATGACATTTAATTTACTAATATTTCATATGAGTAATTTTTCAACGTGCGCAAATTTCACCAGTTGTCATTCCTACCATCGTAACACAGTGATATCGATTGCTACCGAACGGAATAACAAAACTTACGACGGATCGACCAAACTATAGCTAAACTCAGTAGAAAAAATTCAAAAGCAGACACAAAGCCGTGTATACTGTATCGCTCATGGATCGTACCAATCAGAAAAGTTTCTTTAGGATTTTTTATTATTTCTTTCTCGGTTGATCACGAAATACAGTTTTGGTAAACGTTTCTATGTAACGGTTTACCATTAAAAAGTCGATAATTCGAGCACGGTTAGTGGACCGAATTGTGAAAGACCGTATCCGTGAGTTCTTGTTATTTTCAATGGAACATAAATCGTTACAAAATGCTTGATATGTTTTTCCGTTATATGGGAAAACCCAGTGAGACTATATATATATATATTACTCTGTGTATCACATATGAAAACGTCTAAACGTCGGAAGCAGAAAATTCTTTGCGAACAAATATAAATCGGCGTTCAGAAAGTTTCCCAAAGTCAATTTCAACGTTATTTCGTAAATTTGAAATATTTCCATTGTCACGTTTGTCATTCTTTGAACTTTGACATTCAGTACGATTGACGTAACGAGGAAATGAAAATATCCTTAAATGTTACAAATATATTTTCAACTACTTCATATAAACTTTTATTGATCTCGCGTTGTTCCATATATTTATATTCCACGTTGGATAAAAATTGCTTCAGTTATTGGTTTTTTAAATAATTACGCAGTAGCATTACGAAAATACTTGATCATGATCTTGCAAATATAAACGTCACCTGTATTATTATTAATCGGATACTCAATAATTAAAGATCATGTTAGCGCTTGATCGAATACACGATTTTTCGAATATAAAGATAATAATTATTATTTAATCGAACTATAATCAGTCTCTCGAATATTTTCCAAGAATCCCTAATTCGTCCGCTTGCGTCTGGAAGAGTCCTTGCGTCAGTGACGTAAGTCAATAACGTAAATGACGCAATTGAGATAAAGCTAATGATTTATTAATAGCCAGAAAGGATTCATTGAGAGAGAATTTTCCTTTTAGATCCATACGAACGAATTCTAAAAATAATACGTCAACGCTTATTATCGCCTTCTCTTACATTCGGTCTGTCGTATTTTTCGACAGTCTACCCTACCTGCATACCTAAATATCCATATACACAGAGAACGGATAAAGCCAGTAAGAATATCGTGTAAAAACATTAGCTTGTTTCATATGGTCCACCCTAAGAGAATAATCAAATTGGCTGCTGCCAGCAAAATGGATCCACGGTAACAATGTCGAATCTCTTTGGAATTTGTGACTCGAACCAAATCCGTTCGCCACGCTTTCTACATGGTTGAGTTCAAACAGACGATTGGCCTTGTCCATTGGGAGGACTGGCAATCATTATATAGACTACTGTAAAGAGTAATGTACGCTACTGTTTTACACGATATTCCCATATCACGCACGTAACCATACAAATACACAGGGTGTATTACATTATAGTGTATATGTATATACGTATATAGTACCGGGCTACGAACTCAAGTACGATACTATCCTTTATAAAAACATTGGCCAACCTGCACTATGGCATCTTCGTGCAGAAGACGTTCGCTTCTTTCTATAATTCTCCGTCCCTCTCTCTCTCTCTCTCTCTCTCTCTCTCTCTCTCTCTCTGACCGTCTACATTTATATATTTCTCTCTGTCCCTTTTACGTTTAAAACATCCGTTTTGTAAAAGTTACCTTTCAAAACCGGTTTGCGTATTCTGTGTCACTTGAACCGTACGGACGCCATGTACGGAGTCCTCGTATAGGAATTGAATGGACGGCAATTCGAGAGACGTGAGGTGCAGGCGTCACGGATCGTGAGTCACGAGAATATTTGCGTTTACGTGCGAGGTAGAAAAATGGCAGACATTTTTTTTACGAAAAAAAAAAAAAAGAATTCAAAGAGACGGGATTCTTAAGTAAGGTCAGCGTCGGTCGTGTTACGGGAGAAAAGTGTTCCGAACTGTAGCGATAGAAATGACGGGGCAAACTTTCTAACCGAAAGTACGTGACCTCGGGAAAGAAAGTTTTTTTTTTCTTGTTCCCTTGATTTTTGCCAAAGGTCAGCCAAGAAGGGGGATACTTCCTGGACAATCGCATTTACGCCGCTTTTCATTGATCTACTCGGCCTTGCATTTTTCATGGCTTTAACTTAGTTCCTTACCCACCGCGGTTACGTCGAGAGACTAGTAACATTTGCTTGCGTCTTACCTCGCTGCTTCTTGATAATAAACGTAGCAATGGCCGTTATACGTATTTAACGAATCCGAAAATTAAAAGCTACCCGAACTTGATTAGAGCTAAGCGACGTATCTTTAAAAAAGAAATTGACGACTTGACGGGTTTCAATTGAAGATTTGGTCCTGTTAGGAAAAATTTAAATTCGATACAGACGCGGAAACCGAAAATGGAGGGTGCATCCTGACGACGTTGACGCTTCTGTTATCACCGTTCGCGACGTTCTTATTAAGAAGACATTAGGTCGGAAGCTTTTAGAAGATTAATCTCTCGCCATTGGGAATGGCCTCAGTTAGAAGCTACTTTGGCAAGTTTGGCCCACGGACCAAGTTGCCGCGGAGGCAACTCGAGAGGGACCTCAAAGCGAAACCAGCTACTTGATACGTTACTGAAGCTCATAACGCTGTATGGTAATACGTATGCATACATTTGTATGGGCATCAAGGGAAAATTTCTTATCGGCGTATATACAGTGATTTCTTTCTTATATTCATAGAAATGTAACCGTTGGATACTGGCTGGATATCCTACCTGCGCCGAACACGCGTTCGGTCTGTCTTGCGGGAGGCTCGGTCCGCTGCACACGAAAGGGAATTACCATTCTTTCGTTTTCAGCCATTTCGGAATTCTCGAGGTCGAACCACATCAAGCGGAAGAATCGAAACGACGTAACTTTTCTCCGGTGCAATTCAATTTGCCGTTTCGTTTTAGAATCATACACGGGAACGCCGCGATATTAGGAATATTTTTTTTTATTATTTTTCTTTTTTTTTTTTTTTTTAAATCGGCTCCCTACCTGTCCCCTTTATTAAAGGAATTTCGCGACTTTTCCACGCGAAATTTATGGACCTTCCCACGACTCCTCGCAGTCGTGTCCAGGACGCTGTAGATATTCTCATATCTGTAGGACTGTACGGTGGCTTCGTACACGTACCGCCCCCCTTCGCCCACCCAGCCCTCCGTAAACTTCCAACGCCGGTAGCTTAATATTAATATAGTTTGAGCAAAGGTACTCTTTGTATTTCGACCATCTTAGGGATAAGTTTACCGTGAGAAACAAAGATGCTCCCTCAGTGAGTGTTGCGTGTGAGAGAGAGAGAGAGAGAGAGAAATTGCCCACAGCCGTGTACTACCTCTGGAATATCCAGTAGCGAAACTCTTTGATGTAGTACACAGTCGAGACGCTACTCGTATTTCCCCATCTCGATTTCACCGTGAAAATTCCTGAAAAACGTTTTTACGCCAACTCCTCCCCCCCGACTTGGATTTTAGGTACAACGGCACATTGCGTAAGGTACATATGTACGTCAATCCTTGACGTACCTCACGAATACATGGACGCAAGTCAGCCTGATTCATGTTAATCGAATATGGGTCGAGATAAAGAAATTTTTTATTTGTGTTATACCTGTGGGTATAAAAACGTACCTTTGGAGTATTGTACCAATTTTATGAGTGTTTGTTCTGACTGTACGTCAATTACGTCCTTTCCACCGTATACTCGAGCCAAATTATATTATTATTCCTGTAGCAATGGGAAACCCTTCCCCTCTCGCCCTAACTCTCAAGTATTACATATTACCGATTGTTCCGAATTGCGTCTGTTGCTAAAGGTTTTTTTTTTTTTCGCGGAAAGTGTACTTAAGAACTTTCCGAAAGCTTGAGTGTATTACGCAAGAGCACAGAGAAATGGAAGATGTGAAGATACACATAAATATATATATATATAGTTCGAGTGTTCTACGGGCAATGGTTCACCAAGCCCCTGAGGATGTCTTGTACAGCCATATACGAAAGCAGCGAGCGGGCCACCCCCACAGATATTCTTAAGGGGGATAAATAATGAGAGGGTGAATTCAAGTACTGCTCTTTGTCCTAAACTTCGACGCCATTCGTTATCAGTTTATCACTTAACTCTGCCTGTTTGTCTCTCGAGGCATCGCCCGAGCGTGCGGGTAAACATCATTTTTTTACTCATAGAATTTTTACCCTCGACCAACGCCACTTTTTTTTTAATGATAATTTGAATTGGCATTTTTCCTAATTAATTCCAGTGCCCGCGGGTCACTCTTTTTTTTTTTTTTTTTGAATCGTAGATACTTTTTGGCGCGTAACAGGGCATTCGGGTAATTAAATGGTATACTTGATAAAATTGAATTTTGCATTTACGTGAAAAATTTACTCGTGCACTTTTTGTTGTATTTTGATATTTATTTATTTTTTTTTCTTTAATACCGCGTACCTACTGTCGCGTGCAGTAAAAAATTAGATCATGCCATAAAGCGCGTTACTGCGCGTCATAAAGGAAACGTAACAAATTGAAAGCATAAAACGTGGATTGAAAAAGTCGGCGTAACATTTCGAAACAATGGTCCATAAAGTTAACGCGGTTTGGCCCCTATTATTCATGCGGCGACAGTGCGATTTAGACACTCGAGTGTGTGCTTAGGACGCGTCCCGCTACACGCAAGTATCGAAAACTCAACGTGTTTCCTGCTTCGCGTTTAACTGTACTGCAGGCGTATATCCAGACTAGCGATAAAGTACCGCGGTTATAGGCGGGTTTGGCCTCCACGTCCAATAATCGAAAAGACTCGTTCGCTGGCTGGACTATATGACCCGCATTCCTTGAGGATACATCGCAATATGAAGGTGCAATGAAAATCGCATCTTCGCGGATCGGCGAATTTATTCGCGAGAGTCGTAAATGTGGATTAACGAATTTTCTCGTGTTTCAAAAAAAAAAAACATGAGGCCGGACAATGACATTAAAAACGATTAATTTGGACCAATCGCACGATAGCCGTCAACCTACTGTACCGTTCGGTGGATTCCATATTAGACAAGTCACTCGGTCGATCCGCTTTCTAAGCATTGCGCAATTCGTGCACTGTTAATGATATCCACGTTATAACGATAATTACATATATATATACTTACGTCATACAGGAATTATTTTATTTTTTGGTGTATTATGTTTTTTTTTGCTTTCATCGTCAAAGTCCATTCTACAAGCGTGACTTTTGTACTCTGCACCAGGTCGCGTGTACTTTTCTAGAGATTTTTCCAATGCACCGTATACGACGGTTCGTTGGCTTTTTTTTCTTCCTGTCCAACCTGTTCGGTTCGCGACTTGTCCCGAGCCACCTCATGCTTATCCGAAATTCCGGGGATACGTTTAGCAGCAAAACGAGCCGTGGAATAGTCGTGGTTTACACTGGTTTACCCGGCGTTTGTCTGCCGACTCTCCGCACCCGCGACCACGGCCACCGCAAATTAACTAAATGCTCTTTATTGCGTTACGTCGACTTCTGATATTACGGCTCCAATTCTATTGCTGCAGCTGCAGTCGGTATCTACGAATGCACGGGCGCATATATGTATGCATTTATGTAGAAATCCGCGCTACTGCGGAATTTCCCGACACTTTCGCAAGAGGCACGCTCGCGTTCGTAATTTTGGACAATTCCGCGAGTAATTGCGAACTGCCGTATAGAGACAATTAAATATCGCATTATCCAATCTCCCTGTTAGGCTGATGCTGCGGAGATAATTGAGCGTGAAACGGAGATTTTTTTTTTTTTTTTTTTTCCCATTCACTTTGTACACTCCATTATTCAAACTCGCGTTACGGTATTACCTGCGAGATATTTAACGAAGCTTGTTTTCAAATTTACCATCGTAACTTTCGTCAGTGTTGGCTCTTTTTTTTTTTTTTTTTTTTTGAAAGCTTTGTCTTTGGTACGTTCGTAAAACATTGACCATATGGCGCGATCAGGTGTCTCGCGATATGCGTAAAGAAGTGAGGGTGGATGCGACGAATTTGCAGGAAGAAAGAAAATACGTATATAAAAGAAAAATGTAAGTAGCGTAAAAAACTAAATAGTTGATAAATAGAAATAATTGATTTTTTAAAATTATTTTCGTTATTGTATATATCAATCAGTTGTACAACTGGTTACCGTACTGTTTTCTCATGTATCGGACTGTCATTGCGTCAAGATCCCTGCAATTTTTCGTCAGCTGTCCTTACGAGGATGGATGACAAAATACGTACAGGTCGAGTTAAAAGTTTCTGACGTCTGACGCGTCTTTCGCGCAGCTGTGCGAATCCGCTGGAAGCTTCTCGCATTGTCAAATCTGATTTCCCGTCGAGTCAGACTCGGGAGAAGCAGTCAACTTGGCTATTGGTTGGTATTGGAGCGTAATGCGAATATTGATGAAAAGATTTTCTCTCGAAAGTTGGTATACAAGTTTGAAGTGAGGTCTCGGCTGGATGGAAAGAGAGAGAGAGAGAGAGAGACGGAGACAGTGGAAACGAGGGAGAAAATAAGGCAGTGAACGAAGAGTGGCGAGTGAGTAGGAAAAAATAAATTTGAGTAGGGGGGACAGTGGGGGGGGGGAATAATTAGTCGATGATTTATCACGTGGAAACAGCGTGTCTTCATTCGTTCGTGATAAAGTAATTTATTGTTAAAACAAAAAATTATTCATCAAAGCTTCGAAAAGCACTGGCATCTGTAAAATTAAGCCGCGCGTAACCGTCATGAAAATTTATGATGAATCGCCAGGACGGTCATCAATCTGCAATGTTTTTCGTGCTGTTGACTTTTCACTGGCAAATCATTACGTTCCGCTTTCTTTAATTAATCGACTTTTCTTAATTGCTCCTGAAATCCATTGTCGGTGGTGATCGTTAAATATTATATGTAAATTATTTATATATATATATATAATATATATAACAGTCGTTATGTCACTGTAGCATTGCCAATGCCCGTACGAGTTACCTGCGGTCCTGAAAAGTAAAATTTGACAGTCGGATAATCCTCGCGGAACAAAACCAGAACTCTTTTCCCGAGAGAGCAGAGCGAATTAATCTTTATTTCAGGCTGCAAACGCACCAGGTGTTTGCACGAGGCTTACCACAACGACACGACGAAAAAGGGCGCGGGGTTCGATGACCCTTTGGACACGTGACTCATCGGCACAGTAGATACACAGAGGTACGTGGACATGCGTGCACGAAGTCCCCGTCTTTCCGGTCACCGGAAAACGTCATGAAGCACATTAGTTGGCGCCTCCGTGCAAATGCAATGCAAAGACTCGGGCCGATAGCTCTTGTCGTTGATGACGATTAAGAATGATCGTCGACGTTACGCAATTTGTATAACGAAACCGATTCGTACAAAGGCTAATCCGCGACCCCCTAATCGGATTTTTCCAAAAATTTTTACCTAACGGCACAGACCTCTGACTATGCGTGGCTTAGCTTAGATTTTTTTTCAAAATTAATGAAAAAATTTTCAAGTCGCACCTAACCTCAGATTACCACTCCGCATATAGAAGCAGCTACCAGTTATACAAGCAAGACTGGTGAAACGTCATTGCGTGAGACCCCGCCGGGTTAGGTTCTGGTCCGGGGTTAAGGGGCTGACAGGAAGTTGACTCGAATGCATCCTGTTGCTACCTTGTCAACATTATCGTCTTGCCACTGCCGGCGTCATTGCCGAGCATGTTTTCCCTGGGTGATCGACCACCTCAGGCTCGCCTGAAAGGGAGCCTCATAAATTATCTTTTATACGTGATCCGCATAAGCGACCCTTCACGCGACGTAGTTTTTGCAAGTGGTCGAGGTTATGTCGCTCGTAGGTTACATTCGCTGAACTGCGGGTACACCTTTAGCTATCTTTGAATCGCAATGACGCGCGGTCGTTACTCACTGCGATGACTCCTTGTGACACGTGGATCAGGCACCGACTTCAGATCGATGGTACTTAGACAAAATTTTTTCAAATTCGTAAATTTCATTTAGTCAAATTTTTTTTTTGTCACTTGGTACACTGTTATGTTTTATTATGACTTTGATCAATCCTCGTCAATTGCCATCCTGCTTCACTTTGCCGTTAGCTCAGCTACACGGGTGGCTTGGGTCAGAGGCTTGCTTGGTGTTCCCATGAAGTTCAACGAATGCAAGGACTACCTCGACCTATGGACGAGCCCTAGTGGCCTTTGTGGTATTTAAGTAGCCATTTGAATATGCGTCACTTGAACAGCATAGCCAACCGGTGGGGATGGCGTCAGTCACCTCAGATATTTGAAGCAAAAAAATCCCTTTTGGGGATAGGGGGTAGGCGAGACGTGAGCGGAGCTACTTTTCGTAAGCTCTTCTAATTAGGCAGGTTTTAGCGTCGGAACGAAAGCAGCCGACTTTGGCCCAAGCTCAACCTTTGCCGGTACAAAGACTGGTAGAGGGTTCGTTGAATTGAACCCGACATGAAATAAACAGACCCACCTTGCCGGTATCTGATCTCGTACTTCTGGTCCGGGACACAGATATGGAGGCGGCTGTGATTCGCAGTACACGTGCATACGTATTGGGCTCAAGTTCAGAGGGTTTCATTGTAATACCAAGAACGGTATCTTTGGTCCAGATGATGCTGATACTTTGGCAGGACGAAAAATATATTGAAAGGAATCATTGAAAAAAAGGAGAGGTCATAGAATTCCCTGAAATGGAGTTCCGTTAGGAGTCAGTTCGAAGATGGGGTGTCCGCGAGATCATGGCACTCCCATCGATTGGCAGGGCTTTTTCTTTTGGGGTGGGGCTGGAAGATTGACCCGTTGAAGGGTCGCAAGGAAGAGGAATATGATTTGACGTTCTCGCGAAGGGGAGGAAAGCGCGACGGGAACGGTATCTGGGGGAGGGACGAAGAATTTCATTTCGCTCCCGATGCAGGAGAATCATTTACGCTGGATGAACAAAGGATGCTGTGGGAGTCCTCTGAGCCTGGAGCATTCTTGGTTAACTTGTTGCCATGGCTTTCGAACTGGGTTATTATTATACTCTTATCCAACTTCCATTATTACTTGATCCCGTTGTCTCTCTTCCTGCCGCTTACCGCGGGGCTGGCTGAACCAATTGTCACGGATCGTTGGGGCGGTCATGGAAATCATTTTTGGGTTTTATGTTTTGTTGGGTCTTATTTTGTTTATGGTCATGATGGGGAACGTAGATAAGCCGGGTGAGGGGGCTGTTCAAGTTGACCGACGATAAGCCAGTTAGTTGTCGTGCTTGAGGTTCGACCTGACGCGCGTCCGACGGGGAGGATGCTGACTGGTGGTCCTGGACCCGAGAGGCCTCGAACATTCGACAAGGGTCAAGTTATGGGAGCTAGTAGTTGTTGAGTACTATGGAAATGTAGAACGGGAATTTGGGGTCTTTCGCCTCCACGATCAAGTGCAGCGAAGTGGGTGGCTGATCTCGGCCGGGAGGTCCAGGTCGTTCGGTACCCGGGGATCATGGGGGAAGCAGGGCTTGCGGGCGGCTGGAGACTCGATTTGGGGGGGACCGGATCAGGTTCATGAGGTCTCCGGGTGTTGAGTTCTAAGAGTTGGGTTAGGATGATTAGACCTCCGAGGGGGGTGACGTGCGACCACGTGGCTGGTGGATACCTATAGGAAGTGACGAAGTATGGGGAACCTGCGTGCTGGGTCACCCAGTGTATCTTTATTGACGCTCGAATGACATATGGTAAATCATCTGTTATCGGTAATTGAGATCGAAATCGTTCGATCAACATCAATGAATATTTCAAACGTTATTTGGGATATTCGGCTGACTGTTTTTTTAAATAACCTGGAAACTTTACCGTGAATTGTTCATTGCTGCGCTTGCCACTGTTTGCTATCTGCTATTAATTAACGTATATTTCGAGAGGGGCTCGTAACTATTGTCGAGTTTACTTTTGCATCGATTACCCTTAATCGGCTGATCCCTCGAATCGGTAAATATATATGCTCTATTTTTTTTTTTTTTTCTTATCGGCGTATCGATATCCTTGCATCCCCTCGAATCTATGACTACGGTGTATATACATATATATCGGCTATACATTCTTTCCCCATGAAGCCGGACATCGCGTTTCATCATTATCGTCACTGAAAAAGCTCGTATTCGTACACCCGGAAGAAATTTTCTCTTGAGCTTTTCACGCACGACCCATTATATTCCTAAGGGTGAGAAAAGGGATGATGATAAATATAAGACGCGAAAGATGAGGAAGTATGGGGGGGGGGGGGGGTGGCAAAAAATCAGATGGACACGAACAAGGGATGAAATTGCGTCTTGGCGAAAAACAGATGAACGATCCTTCCGAGTGGTAGAAAACAAATTTTTTTCCTTTCCTGGTAACCCTGCGTCGATCCCGAGTAAATGTTATTAGTACGTTGGTACGGTACGGGCGCCAGGTGCAATGCCCATGAAACTGCCATAGACGTAAGCCCTTACTTCGGAGATCACCCCGTATGAGAGAGACGCTTTACGATTCCGTCAATTTCCAATAAACCAAAGTGATGCTTGGCGGCTTGAATACGTTTTTCATTCTTTGGAAAATAGGTAAACAAGCTATCAAGGCTCATTTGATAAGGGCAGAAAGTACAGCGAGGTTAAGTTTTTCGGGGATCTTATCGTTCTTTGTGCCACGTGGCCAAGTAGGTCGAATACGACGAATCCAAAATGGCGCTCTTGAGCGCGCAAGGGACGCAAGTGCACTTGTGCTCTTCCTGTATTCTCGTGGCCTCGATTGTTGACTTTACAATATGGCGAAGAACCAGACGAGATTCACAACGGGGCGGCAACTGTCGAGTGTCTCTTGAGTTTTTGTTACGTAGTTCCAGTTCGGTTAAAATAGACAAATAGGGCAAGGCTAATATATATATATATATATATATATATATATTAAAAGTAAATTTTGGTATCTTTATCTCATACCTACATACCATACAGTATGTCTCATAATACCAGGTAGAATCCACTGTCTCTTATAAAAGTATATTGATATATTATTACTATACGTCAATTACCAATATACATATTAACCCCGATATATCGTATAATGGGATTAACGGTACTCGTTTAATTTTTTATTTTATAATTTCATTATTTTTTTTTTCCAAAGAATGCCATCCGATATCGAAATTTAATTCGGATTCCATTATCCACCGTGATTACCCATGGAATTCTAATAGCCAGGTTCACTCCCAAGCACGTCACTCCGGCCACGCCTTATCCTACAGAAATGTGCACTTCCATTTCACATTTCCCTCTCTCGTCAGGCCCATCCTCTCGTTTGGTCCTTCCGCCCCTTTCAATATGTAGGATCGTCAGTGAAGTCCTTCGCTAATAACTGGTAAATGAAACGTCAATATATCCACTTCCATTCACCCTTCGATCCCGTAACAACCGACTAACGCACTTTTATATATATATATATATATATATATATCACCGAGGTACAGTAACGTACGAAAGTATCGATACAATTTTTCAAGAGGTAACCAAATTCTTTAAATTGATATTAAATATATGTTTTACAATTCGCACAGCGCGCCACGTAAATCCACTGTAGTCCGTTCGCGTAATCAGTGCAGTACGAATCTAACGAACGTGGGAATTTGTTTCAGAACTCGTGAAATGAATGTGCCGACACTTTAGGAACCCCCCATAAAATATGCACTCCACTGATTTGGCCCCCAGCCATTCGCTCGAGGTCAATTTTCCGAAACAAATCGAGGGGGATTCGCCAAGGCCGTAGAAGAAATTCGTTTGGAAAGTAAATTGAACTATATATATATATATGGTATATAAACATATACACATCAACATACTGTACTATACATATATATATATACACATAAGTACGTGAGCGAATGTGCTTGTCTATGATTATCCTTTCATCCCATTTTCAGTGGATCGTTATCCAAAGGGTGGCCATAGATACTCTAAAAGAAATGAAAAAAAAAAAAAAAAAAAAAAAAAGTTGATCCCCATCACAGCATCCGGATCAGCAGCCAATACGAATGAGAGTCTCGTGTATTTGCTCTCTTTCCGTCTAGGGTTTCCATACACATTTATCCGCGAAATATGGCTTTAACCCTTATCGACCAGCCCATTTTCTACTCCCCCCTCCTCCCCCCTCTATAGGGTAGAAATTTTGGTGTAAATCCATCGTCACCCACCATTACCCCAAATTCTTATTCAGTCGCGATGTCCAAGCGATTCTCTTCCCTTTAATTTCCTCTCGCTAAGGTATCTTTGAGCTCGTCGATAAACCCTCCCTCCCCCCCCCCCCCTCCCCTTCTACGTCACGCCCTTAACCCAAATCCGTCAACCCTCGCCGAGCCAATATAAAGGACACTCGCTCCGAGAGACTGCTGGAAACACGAGCAGCCGCACACGTGCATGTATATATATATATATATATATATAGACGCACACGTGTTACTTGTACAATTCCACCCCCTAGTAGAGAGCCACCCCTCGAGAAGAAAACTTGCCACTGTCTGCCCTCGGGATTGTCGTTTTCTCTTCGTCCATCCAACTCTTTTGCCACCCCCGTCTTCTTACCCTCTTTCCATGCACGTCCAACCCCAAGCTGTCGACCCAGTTTATGACGTCAGGACCGAGTAGAAAAATATATTGCTTATATATATATATATATATATATATATATATATATATAACCGACAGCTGGATTACTTCTTATTAAGTATATTAAAGATACCGTGATTACTTCGCGTCGTTCTTACCCCCGTTTCACGGACATTCTGGTACATAGGATTCAATCGACGGGATTCACGTTTACAAGATTCCCAGTTACCCCTGGACACCTGGTACAAGCTGGTGAACGAGAACGACGCCTGCATAATGACCTTCCTGAGTTTTCATGTCCGAGTGACGTCACTGCGTCTCTTCCGGTTTTTCATACCCACTGGGGAGTGGGACAGCTCGGTCGAGGAGGGTTGGCAAAGCGATTGAGGGGGGAGCTAAAACTGAAGCGGGTGGGAGGACTAGCTGCGCTACCAGGGCGGAAAAGTCGGAGCAAGGGGGAAGGCGAAGGGACGAAAGGCTGAGCGGCTCGAGGCTCGAATAGAAGTTCAACTAGCCCGAGGCGACGCGTGAGTTTCCCTCTTGGCTCGTTCACATGGAACGACGGCAGGACGGCCGATTAATATTATTTGACGAATGACTGTTTATTTCTATCGCGGCTCCATTCGTTTTATTTAATTGTCGATTTACGTATTTTTATTTTTCAAATACCCCGTATGGCAATTTCAATAAATTCAACGATTCGTCTTCACGTCGTCTCGTCTCCTTCCTCATATTCGCCATCCACATATTTTCTTCGTTCCATCGATATGACTTCGTGTCTCGAATATGAAAATTCCGTTGCATCCGTAAACACACTGAGAATAACACGCGGCTGCAGACACGTGCTCGCGGATGAACGAATAATGAAATGCATAACAATGCGAATCGAGGCACCAAGAGAGAAAAAAAAGATGTGTAGATTTTACATAAGGTGTGGCAATATACGTACACGTATACACGTCTTAATATATTACTTGCCTTAGAAGGGATATATATATGGTTTCACGTACCCAGCGATATTGTGCTATATATAATACACGGTGTATTTGTCGACTTTTTTTTTATTGTATGCTTGAATATACAATGAAGTATATCTGTGGGGATTTTGATTTTCGCAACGACCCACCCGTTATATCCGAGCGCGAAAGTACTTGTACCATTGCACAGTGAAGTAGACTTGGCCGATCCGACCAAAAGTTCATAATGTTTTAACGTGCTTACAGATGTTTTTTTTTTTTTATTCACGAATTGGTACGCGTATTTTGGATGCTGTGGTTTATTATTGTTTTTCTTTTTATGATATATATGTATATATCCTTATTAAAGTTATTCGCTCGAATAAAGACTGTCTGGAATATTATTTAGTCGTATGTCCGTTGATTGCCAATTAACAGAAACTTAGCGCGATTCTCTCTGGTCATTAGTAGAGATAGAATCGTGGATATTGGGTAGTCGGTAGTCGGGTATACCTATATTGGGTTTAGTCACTGTGACGTACGTACATGAAGCTCCCGGTAATTCTGCCAGCTTCTCGAGTCCGCGTGGTTATATTGACGCAAAGCAGCTTTGCTTCTCCGCTGAGATTTCGTAGATACGCCTACCTACCGTACAATCGCGTGCAGTCTGGCGTATCGAGGTAATTTGCATTGTTGTACGCGTGAGTGAAAGGCGTAAGAATTTGAAAATTAATTTTGCCAAATCCTTCATTAGGTTGCGCAAACAAAAATCGCCCACTTGCGAGATCTCGTTGTTGCTTTAAAATATCCTCTCGGGGATTAACGTAGATTACTTGGGTCTGATTGCATGCAAAATTTTTTTTTTATTTTTCACCAGAAACAAATTTTTCAAATCGATCATTGTCACGATTATGACGTATGAAAGTCAAGGTTGTGCGAAAAGTAGGTTGCGAAACTTTTTACAGTATATTATTTATACGTACGGCCTCGATTATTTATTAAGTAGCCTGGCACGGGCTGAGGGGGGGGGGGGCGTCTTACGATTCGCAACAGTTGCGGCCTTCGTGAAACTTAGGCTCGTTCGCAACACGCGGCGCTCGAAAATCTCAAGTTCCGTACTAAGTTAGATGACAGCGGTGGCAGTAGTTCCTGTTACTATAAAGATACATAGAGAGAGAGGGGGGGGGGGGGGAGGAAAGAGAGAAATGAGGGACCAACGGGAAATTAAGTTTTCAAGAAAAAAATGGTCCATCGCTCGACCGTAATTAGATCCCCAGGATCAGAGATGAATTTTATTAAATAAAAGATAGTGATGAATTTTGAAAAAAAAATTATCCCCATCATCTTAAAAAAAAATTTCATAAAACTTCCGTTGCGAACCAACCCCCAAAATCACAGTATCTAATATCCGATTCATATTCGAAAAAAAAAGAAAAAAATCGCCTATGTCAAAAAAATGAAACTCATAAGAATTTCAGATTATCAGAAAAAAGTAGACACGCCCTATACCATCCTTCGATGACATGGCCTGTACTATGTCGGTCTCTCCACGGGGTTGTGTCTTTTTTTGTCCGCGACTTTGCAAAATCCTACGTACACTTGAGGGAATTTGCGTATGGTATAGTATGTGGTGCAATGTAGGTATCCTCGGGTCACCGAATGTATCCCAGTGCTGGGAGAAAAGTCTGTCCGTATGCTTGTCCTGCGTCCCAGGACGGCGGTATCGTTGGGGGGGGGGGGGGGGATAACTTTTTATACCGGAAGCCATGCTGCATTTACAATGCATCCCGATGCACCGGCGGCTGTCCTTGCATTCTCCTGCTCCTTACGATATATACAGGCGGCTGCCATCTAATAAGAATGTCTCGTGTAGAAAACGCGGCTTTTCTTGGATAGGTATGAGAGAGGCAGCCTCGATTCACAATGCATTTGCAATTTCCGCGTCACATAAAAGTTAGCGGCTAAATTTAACGTTGTTAGCTGCAGCCGCCGTGGTAGCAGAGATTCCGTAGCCCCGGGGTCATAAACGAAGACTCGACGAGCCGTTCTAGCCGGCAGAGCGCTTTCCATTCTTTCTCTGGCACCATTGCCACGTATACCTATATCTATCCACGTGTATATATATATTCCGATCTATCTAGCTACCTACCTTACCTTACTTACTCGCCTCCACCAGCTTCCTCCTCCTGCCGGTGCAAGAGTCCTGCCACTGCTGAAAGTGCCCGCAGATACGAAGAAACCGTTCTCAACCCCATCCTCAATGGTATCGTATTCTCTCGTGTTTCTGGGTATACCTCTTTTCCGTATGCGCATTTCCATAGCCGAATACTCTGACTGAGAAGAATCTGGAAAATTGCCTTTAGGGATTGCCTAGGTACTAGAGACGCTACATTTTCTGGAATTGCCATTATTTGATCTCTCCATTTGGTAGGTATAGGCGAAAGCAGGATGTTCAGAAGTTGGATGTAGCGATATGGGGTTTATTTATTTATTTATTTATTTTTTTTTCTAGGGGATTTTACACATTTTTATTTTGTCGTTTGTTTATTCGAGCGAGTCTGGGGATTGGTTGTTTTGCCGTGGGGATTTTGGGGATATCTATTCGTTACACGTGGGCCAAACTCTTTTGGGATTTTTCGCTTTTTGTTATTCGACATTAGGTTGGTAACGCGAATTCCCATCGGACTCGTTTTGTCTTCCTCGAAGGAGTTTCTCGTGTTCGGGAACTGCGAGACGGGCTTGATAACGCGATTATTTCTCCGTGAAATATTTTGCGAATTCTTTTATTCACTGTTTTTTTTCTATCCGACGCTTTCGCGTTTTCCTATAAAAATGATGGTACGGAAAATTTGTAAAATTTTCGGAACGACCCCAACTGCTGTTGTACCTAGCAACTGGTTAATCGATATACACCGTTTATAATGCTGGATGCATAACTCTCGAGACTTCTTTGTTCGATTATTATCCGAGGGGATGAAGTTAGCTTCGAGTTTCCCAAGGGTCCTGACATTTCATCCAATCATTATTGACTCCTGGTTCTCGTATAATAACCCGAACTGTGCCGCTAACGAAAAAAAAGGTCTGAAAATTTCTAGGAACTCGATCGAAAAGTATTCCAGCCACGTTTCCGAGAAAAGTCTCCTCGTCGACAGGGAGGCCATTGTTCTTCCGTGATAATTGAGCGAACGTCCACCTGAAAGTGTTCGCAATAACGAAGTGACGTTCGATCGAATGCGAAGAGAACAAACAATTGAAGTTTTCACCATAACTTCAATCGCGTACGAGAGACGAAATCTATTTTGAATATCTGACGGCAGCGACTGAATTAACGAAGCGCGAAGTTCCTCCCAAGGACGCCGGTGGCCATTAGAAAGTTTTCCGACGGCCAACGGCAGAGAATCGTGGGCGCATCGAAAGTACATATCACGTGAGTTAAACGCGATATCGCGTACTGTCATTTGTATTAATACTTTTTACTTAACTCGAGTGCGTCTCACGTCATTTTTATACGTCAAACGTTTTTTACCTACCTTTATCACGCGCAATAGTTTGACTCATTGAATTTCACATTTTTCCCTTTACGTTCTCGCCTCCAGATGCTTTCAAGAAACGATACGACAAAATGGAAAATGTCTGGTTTGTCTTTACATAGCTTTTTTCGTGTCTCGCGAAACCTTTTCTTTGTCTTTGAACCATCTTCGAAAATCCATCAGTCCAAACGAAGCATGACGGTTATTTGTAGGCAGTTGCGCAAACCATTTTTTTCCCCCTCTTCTCGACACGACAGACGTTCAGGATAAAGTGAAAGGTGTTGGCAAACGTAACGAAACGTATGTAATATCAATTATCAATCTACGGTATCGCCATTACAAAGACTGCGCAATCGATACGGATATATTTACCAAAAGGAATAATTTCTTTTTGCACAAGACTCGTAATATCGGCAAAGCAAATTTTTATCGCGCGAAATTCAAATTCTGGATACTCTAATCGTTCACGGTTAAGTTTTGACGAATCGGATATTTCTTCGAATTGTTACGCTACGCTGTTTCGTCTACTTATATACATATGTATATACGTATATTTTTATTGGGACTAGATCCTCTGACTCGTGGTACTTGCTTTACGACACTTTGAAACACTCTATGGCCTGGTGCTGAAGACCATTATTAGTCAAACCAGCTATGGAGTTCTCATCCTGCATAATGCCCATGAACACAGTGTAGCAGGGGGGGCAGGGTCGGGTAAGTCATTACACCCCAAGGATTTGCCTCGAAGCAGGAGACGTTCCTGGGAATATCCTCGGTGTTAGGTCCCTTTGGCTAGACTCCAGGATGCTCGTGACAAAGTAAAATTCCCCAAGGATACTCATGAAACTGGCCGGTTTATTACGTAAACATTACCTATTTCTTTTATCGTCGAGGTCGGCGCATGCGCAGTAAAGATTCGTTCCAGTGTCAACCTAACCTAAAATTATCGTCCTCTTCGTCGATATAACTTTTAATATACGGTGACAAAATAAATCGTTACCCTCCTGGGAATCCCCTATTGCCCCAGGTTTGACAATTTCCGAGAAACGGTTTATCCGAAATTTGTATATATTTCATGAAAAAAAAAAATCAACCCCCTTTCACGCAGACTGTACATGTCTTGCCTTTTGAGGACTCGAGCCTAGAGCACTTTCGCTCGAGATTCTTTATTTACGCGAAAATGAAAAGTTGCACGGAAATTCCATGTAACTTTAGAAACTTAAGAAATAATTCATTACCCTCTCGGTCAAAGGTCATTTCTCATATGACTTCGTGTCGTGCACTTCCGTCACGTATATAGAGACGCCGGGTATAGTCAGACGTACGTCCACATATTTAACGAGAAATTCTTCCACTTTACCCAATCACACACACACTCGCCACCCGAGTTCATTCACTCGTTATCGAAAGACGCGCGTAAATATAAAAATATGAAAAATATTTCAAAATAATGATCGATTAGTCGATTAATTTTTCTTGTATCAAATTACGCGCATGCGCAGAGACTAGAGTATTTACTTCGCTTCCCTATTTCCCCTCAGTACACGCAATGAGACGTCACACGGTCGCGCAATACTACCGAAGTACCGATGCACGGGCCTCTTTCCGTCGGCCGGTATAACGTAATGAAATATGATGACGTAGGACGTTAATCATTGGCTCCCGCGCAAATTGGCATCGACGTGCCTGGGTAATTTCCCAGGGGCGTTAACCGTGACTTACGAGGTGATAATATCACGAGACTCCGTCGGATAGTACGGAGGAGACTTTCGCGTATGTTAAACCCACGCCCTACGTCAGCCATCTACAAGAAGGTCCCTCCTGGCCGTTCGGCCAGCCCATTGAAAAATCCCAACATACCTGCCAGGACTCGTGGGATTACTTAGGACATTCTTTCGACGGCCAATCCGTGCGGCTCGAAACGCCGAGGAAATTTGAATCTTTCCACTGGCCCTCAAACTCCCACTTAACCTCACTTGTCACGCATTCCGGTCGCACTTTTGCCAATTGGCTTCTCTGATAATGACCTTAAAGATTGCGGTCAAGGAAATCTTATAAATCGTGATCGATGATCTCATCCCGCTATACGATCATCGCACTAGGGACACTGTTTCCATGGCACCAGGTTCGCTCATCCTGATCGTTTTTTTTTTATATATACACTTTTTACCGTCTTTTCTTACATTGATTTCGATATATCGATATAGAACTTGAGACTTGATATAATACCTACTTGTAATTATATAGAAGATCCCTAGCTTTTAGATACTCGAACACTCGTGTACTCGAACCAACAAATTTCATTGTTCCAGCTGAGAGCGCCCGCGAAACTCTCGACGCCACATACTTGAGTAATTAGTAGAAACACACTGGGATCGTAAAGGGTCGTGCACAACGCTCCGATATCCTTAGGATTCGTTGTAACGAATACTTGACAATTTTATTTGTCACGATTTAAAAAAGTTTCTTTAGATTGGTGCAGCAGCGATATGCCATATTGTTATAGATACAAGATGCATCCAGATACAATAAGCAGCGTTATGTCCCGCAGTAAAGGTGAACGTCATTGCTGGGGACGTTTAGCGACCCAGTGCACTGAGACCAGTGATTTGAGATCGATAAGGCAATCGCCTCTTAAAGCCAGACTTACGTGGGCTTACTGCATCGCATGGAAGATCATGCACGCAAGAAGCTTAGCTGATCGAAAGACCTATAACCCTGTATAGTATTCACAGTGTATATATATATATGCATAGAGAAGGCTAGTGCACGTCGGTGCAACACAGATTGCGCAGAGTACACTGTGGCTAAAGTCATTACGATTGAAAATTGGATTAATTGATATTCCTAAGGAGCATAACTTCCACTTCCAGTACAGTACCAGACTACGTGACCACGCTGTATGTATTATCAGGGCAAAGTATACTCTGGCTGTACTGTACGGCATAACGTATACTGCAGCGCACTTCCATTTGTCAAGCCTGCATAGGATTATCTCAGATTCCAGTTTACTTCGAGCCAAGCAAAAACAGACGCGAAGCAACCACACGAAAAGTGCAACAATGATGCAGACGCGATTTTATTCCATAGAGAATATTTCCTATACGTCTAGCACGTATGTGCTGGGAAATATAACGCAGGTTAGTACGCAGTACCTCACTAGGGCTCGGACTGGTATTGCATAATATTTCGTTATCTACGTACGGTATTATTTTTTTTTTTTTTTTTGAAATTGATTATCAAACGACGAGCGAAAATATTTGGATACAGGTAGACATTGCTGGCGTGAAATTTCACTTGATTACAATGGGCGCCTAACGGCGTCATTAAGCGTAATTAAAGTATTTCCCGAGCGATACTCATTGCTGGTAATGCCGCTAGGTTGTTTCTTGGGTTCGTGGCTTGGTATTACGTAAATTTGGAAATTACCATTGACTCCCGTAAGGCTTATCCCTGGCGGTTAAATTAATTTACCCTTTTGAGGTTAGGTCGGTCTGACCGTTTATTTAGTATAGGAATGTACACATCTACCTGTTTCTCCGTCCATATGAATATACTTATATTTCCTACGGAGCGACAGTCCGTCCTATCAAATTATGTTAATTAGAAATTTCGAAATTGAAACAGACCGTATTAGCCATTCGTGAAATCCAAAATATTTAGCAATCAAATTGACAAGCGAATTCCCTATCGCATAGGCTCTATATCTATATGCATTCTATTTAACCTCTATTGCCAAAATTCATCGGGCGTCTCATTAATCGTTATCCACGAGCACGCACTGTACATCAATTCACGATACCGTAATGCTCTTTCGCGAATTCTCGAACTTCAGGGTCGCGCTAACGGATTTTCGCGGTTCTCTCATTCGCAAGGATCGACAGTGGCACAAGGCGCCTCGCGAGAGACAAGATGGCCGCTCAACCGTGAACGATCGAACGTTCGAGCGAAACGCGTGGAAATCTGCGCTTCGCTGCCTGACGTCGTGTAGTACAAGTAGCGATACAATACAGTACACTTACAATACCAGGATGGTATAGAAGCGAGCAGTAGTATCTCATAATATTGAACGTAAGTACACGAGCTTAGTACAGCAGCGGTACTTGTACGTATCTGCGGGAACGATCGAAATACCCAGAATGCCATTAACCCAGTACGTACAAGTACAATTACATACGTACCAGATTCTGATTCTGGTACTACCAGCAGATACGTTACCCATCCTAGTTCAGACGGATGCTTTGACCAAGACGTATCAACCTTCGCTCTTGATAATTTATACTGCCTCAGTTGCACGTTACACGTGCTTTATGAGTAGGGGATGTAGAGCCAGTCTAAGGGTGCTAAAGCTTCCAAGGGACGATGGATCCCATTTCGGTTTGCCGTAACTCTAAACTGGTACCCGCGACATACCTCAAATATATTACTGTCCTGGTAACTCGAATTCTATGTGTATATATATATATATATATATACACTGTATACTGTATATACCATATGTATATACAGTACTGCACCAGGGTGACGCCCTGGAACCTCTTCCACAGGACGACTGCGATATACTGATAGCTTCCCCATGTACCATACTACTGCAGAGTACGTACATAACCATCCAGTCGTACCATCGTGGATGCTGCGACACGTGCAACGGATACTTGTCTTCCACCTGGATATCGACAGCTTCCAGATCGACTATTTCAGACGGCAGACAAGCCTCTTCGGTGCAAATAGCCTCTTCAGGATGTCCTTATATTATTGAACACTCGTGCTCAGTATTGTATCGTTGGCCAGGGTGGACTATGGGACTTGACACGGAATTGGAGTGTCTGCCACTTTGTTATTATCATGTGACGTGCATGGAGTTATTAGTCTTGGCGTCCTTTTGAGTGCTGGTACGATACTCCGTAATCTGCAAATGCAGTATCTGTATATGAATATATTGATAAGCAGGTTTGTAAAAGCTGACAGAAATTTATTAATAACGATTTGCATCGATGCACTTTCCATGCGACAAAGTGACCGGTGCTCATATAAATGCTAATAACTCGGATCTGGGTTGCTGACCCAGTTACAGTTCTTGCTTCGTGTTGTTATGGTACAATCTTATTTAACGTCGTTCATTTAAACTGGCTGACGCGTGCAATCGATGGCGACTAAGGGTACAGAGGGCAATGCCGCTTTTGTATCTTGTGTCACGAGGCAAACCAGTGTGGAGGAGTGATTGGCTGTTTTTTTCTCTTTCGATTGAAAGTAGTTGGCGAAGAAAAAAATATAAAAATTAACAGTGCCAACAATTTGGGGCTTCGAAGGCTTCTTAATGATTCTGACAGGTCTTGTCGAATGAACCTTTGATTTCTTTCTTACTTGTTTAGACATATTTTAGGATTACGTATATTATTCAGGTATCCTTGTATATGGAAATACACGTGAATCTGAATACACATGTGACGTTTGGAGCTGTCGTCGTTGCTGATGGATAAAATGCTTGTGGTATGATTTGAAAACGGTTTGGGCTCTTTGTGTTATTATACCTATATCGATTTCCTATTGGATACTTGCTGAATGACAGATGTGTACTCAGTGCTGAATTTATGTTGCTCCCTTCGCATGGCGACAACGTCTTGATCCATAAATATGTACGTAGATTCATCTTCACGTTTGACTCGTTGAAATTTTATTGAAATACTAGTTGAATCCGATTATATTCCGGGAGGATGATAGAAGGGCACTTGTAGTATCAAGTGATTAAATAATTACTTCTTGGTCTCAATCGGTACGTTCCAAGGGCATTAATTGATCTCGTCAAATGAAACTGTGTTCCTAAAGTTCCAATAGTGTGTTTGATTCCGTTGGCCAAATTGCAGCTCACTGAGTCAAAGGTGGCGCCGAATTCTCCTTATATAGGAAGTTCCGAGTTCTCAAGTAATTGGTTAGCATCCCACGGTAATTTTAACGTGGGTATTATGCAGGGGCACGCTGGCCTTAAACAATAGTCGTGTCAGCGGCAGCTTCGCCTGGGAATTTCGGTTTACTTTGGGAGTTGCTTGCATGGCAACTACTAGTCTTGATGAGAACTTAGCTTGCTGTTAAATTATACCTCTGCGATCTGATAATGGTTACTGTGTATACACGTGTACAGTATCTCCATGAAATAATGAAGTACCACTCGAAAGAGAAGGAGAGGTGGGAAGAGAGTACCTGTAACGGTACAAATGTAATTAAGCATGATGAATAATTGTCGCAAGAATCGATAGAATATTTTCTATAAGTACCAAGGATAATAAAATCAAAATTAAAATATACTGAACGCATATGGGACGACTGACGTACGGGCTGGTACAGAACGATAAGAAAATTTAAAAAAAAAGCATTCTTGCACGACATTCATATTTATGTCTAGTACCAGAGTCAAGAGTGTACTTGATATCGCGATATAAAGACAGAATAGTTTCTGTGACTGAAGAACGGAAATATATATATATATATATATATATATACATACGTACTTGAACCTGATACTGGAAACGTAATCCGTGCTTGACTGTTTATCATACGACAATGATGCCTTCTTGCCGGATGAATAGAATATCATAGAAATCCATCTTCTCGGAGGCAACATCTTGGAAGAGTATCTACGAGGATACAGGATAAAGGGAAAAAGAGATAGTAATGATAATAATAATAGGAGGAGGTGACTTACAAGAAATATCATGGCTGCTACTCACGTACGCGTTTTCCGGGAGTATATAAGTCGACTGTTACCACAGTAGAGTCGCGTTCGTCATGGAAACTCTGTATGACAAACATCCGCTCTCGTTTCACGTATCCAACCCTTAACACACTTCCAGTATACAGTTACAATATTTCCTGTAAAATTTCACTGCGATCGTACACTCGACGTAATGGACTGGTTGTGTCATTGAAATATTTTAATTTTTGCTTACCCTGTGTATTGTATGTTTAACGAAGAAAAAATGAATTTTCTTGGTCCTTTGTTTAGAATACCTGACATGCTTCTTATTGAATGCTAATCAATAGCGAGCAACAAGTACTTCTGCATTATTAATACCGACTGCTAGTACCACTGATTCAGTGGAACATTAATTGAGAGAAAGAGAGATGGGAATAGATGGATTTATAGAGAGGGTGAGTTGCTAACAAAAGGGCGAATTGAGTTGCTGAGCACAATGGAATTGTAATCGGCTCTTTCTATGCTTCAATGAATCCTGCTAACTGAACGGGTTCCTTACCATTAGGCGCATCAGTGACGGGTTTCCTTCTGAGTGAAGTAATGTACGGTTACTACATTAGGGTGCACTGTGCAGCATTATCTTAGCTAAGTACTTGGAGGTAGGTGTAGATGTGTATACGTTTGTATATATAGGAGAGATTTCAGGTCTTGGGCTAAGATTAATTTTCGGAATGTCGGATGGATCTTTTGCTTCTGAGGAATTTAGTGGGGAGATATTGTATTAGAGGATGAACGAAGGATCAGACCACGAGTTTAGTTAGCGTTAGAAGGAAACTTCCCTTGCGCCTTTACGTCTCGTTATTGATTGGCAGAGGCTGCTTTTCTTGGATGGTTGAGCGACCCGCAACCCAAAAGTTTCGTTAACCTGCCACAGTCGGGTCATTTATAATAAAATTTCTTGTTAATACGTTTGCCTGCACTCTGAACTGACTTTTAGTTTCAGTTTAGCGTCACGAAGTGTCTGGGACTTTTGCTTTGTGCTTAATGGACTCTGGTAGTTCTTGATTTGGGGTTCATTGAACCTTTTTTTTTCTTTCACGATAAGTGTACGTTGATTTTGAGAAAAGAAGAAAGGAAAGAAGTGTCCTTTGTGTTGCTGATACTTTTATTATGTCTGATCCTTGAAAGGTTGATAGCTTTTTAAACAGAACATGGTAAAATATATGTACTTGTATGTAGGAATATGTAGTAATGTTTATAAGACCTCTTTCAGTTTTTTGTTTATCATGATGTAACTTACTCGTGACTCTCGACGAGGTATATAATGTAAAACTAATAAGTAACGAACCAATAATTTAATTAAATATCTCATTGTTACTTTAGCCGAATTTGGCTTTTAGATGCAAATGTAAAAAATGATAAATGAATTGTCATTGGCACGTTCTGCCAGTTTTCACTGAACCTTAGTAGTAAAGTGAACTTTTAATCATACACTGTTGGCTTTCTTATTCATATAACTGTTTATCTACTTGTTATGCTTGTTAAATAATACTGTTGATTAGTGGCACTGGATGTTTCAGTCTCATTACCAGAGTCCAATATCCTCGTAGAACCGTCGTAGCCACTAAAAAAATATTATCGGGACGAAAATCATTTAGAAAGAAGTTTTTTGACAAAATCAACGTCCGTAACAAACAATACAGTATACTCACTGCGTTCTCACAACCCATATAAGCATCTTCCAAAAACATTTTCATATAGTCGAGAGCGGAGCATGGTTTTTTTGCGTTCTTGTTCATAAAGTCCATCAGTTCCCACATGTATCGTATGTTGTTTGGAGATTTTCTTAAACGTCTTACCAAGTGTAGGGGTAATTTTAGTTTTTCAATTGATACTGGCGTATAGTCTTCGCGATATTTATCATAGAAACACAATACGCATATTTCACTTATTAACTGAATTCCCTCAGTCTCGAAAACCGTTTTCTGTATGATAGCTTCATAATAGTTTTCGAAAATCTAAAATATAATGTATAGTCAAAATCATAATCATTGAAGGTTGATATTAAAAGGGCTATCATTTTTTTTTAAATATTTAAAAAATATACGTAAATACCTGCTCTCCTTGTGCAATGTCTCTACTTGCTCGCACCACGTTGACAGTAGTTCTATATGTGTATGATATAACGTTCCATTGACAACATTGAAGCAAATTGAAAACCGGATAAACAGCGATACCCGGAATGTTATTTTTCGAACCGCATTTGATCTGTATGATGTATGAAAAGAAATTAATGTCACACCAATTATAAAACTTGTTGAAAGAAACTGAATCCTCTTACCCTGGCACTTGTAGTCTGGATCAAATATCCCAAACGTAAAATTACATGTGCCAACCCACACACGTCATAGTCTTCGCTAGAAAAATCTGTGTTTGTCTTTAAAAAGACAGCCATAAATGATGCTAAGTAATTTTGTGAATGATTATTTTTGACGTTTTCCTTGTCGGTCAACAGCAAAGGCACCAACGAATCAATTACACGATGGCAATTTGCTATTAATCCATCATCAGCCCCTCGACCTGATTATATGAGGAACAATAAAAAAAAATATGATTCAACGATAAAATCAAAACTCACATATACTTCTTGTTCCAAATACATATTTTGTTTTTTTCTTATTATATATGCCAGTACCTTGATTGGCTACAAAAATGAGCATTTTCAAATATGCCATGAATTCCATAGTCTTGCAAGCTGATACACCGCATTCATATTTATGAATATTATAAGCTTCGTTACAGCACTTTATACTACAATAAAGTGTCCGTGCACACGAAGTGCATGGTATAGGAGCCAAATAATGTTTCAGGCAATGATGGCAAGTAAATATTGAATCTTCCTCTATCTCATCAACTACGGCTATATAGGGTTTCTGCACAAGCAGAACGTCCCCAGCCTTGACAGGTCTTGAGGTAAAAAGCCGAGGAATATTTTCGCTGTCCCGAGAAAGAATCAAAGCACTACTTGCCCCAGCTATTTCAGAATTTTCCCCATACGCAACAATAGGGCAATCCTCGCGAAATATTTTGGTTGATTTGTCCATCTTTGATTTTTTGACTAGATGGAATTGTAGTTTCTTAATACGAGTATGCAATTTTTTTTTCAAATCATCCGAAACGGGACATCTTAATGCTCTCTGTGCGTCCATTACAGCTTCCTCGTAAGCCTGGAGTTTTTTCAAAACAACCGACCGCGACATATAGATAATGGCCTCTTTATCGGTATTATCTGGAATTAGTTGTAAGCTCTTTGTGTAATATTTAAGAGCATCCTTATAGGCGCTGCCTGCCAAACTAGAATCTCCTGTGAAACAAAGAAAACTTAAGGGATGGCGTTCCTGTCGCTTCGTTTGCTCGGCAACAAGGATGTTAAACGAATTTTGACTTCTTTGGCCTGACGGATCAAACGGCCTTAATGTTTTCGCCAAGGATAACATCCTTTGGCTCTCGCCAAATCATGTTGAACTTATTAGATCCTCGCAAATAGATGAAACAATGTTAACGTCGACATGAAGAACGAAAGAGTGAAGTGCGTGCAAAGGAATAATGAACTGAACAGAAATACTATTTGCGAGAGAAAAAACGAATTAGTATTAAGTAATCAAGCGATTAAATGATTGAACGTAAAATTGGAAGCCATGGAAATGTCGGCCGTTTCATTGTTCAACTCGTGCCGTTTCATTCGGCGTATTATGCTTTATATAGTCGACCGTATTATCGTTTCCAAAGATCATAAAGATCACCGGGATATACATAGATAAATTATTTTTCATAATAAAATGTACTGCGTTATGGCGTAATGAAATATAGATATTACGTGCCCATTGTAAACTACGTAATAGGCTGTTTTCATCAGAAAAAAAATCAGAACTGAAATAGACGTTCCACTTAGCTAATATTTGACTAGAACGAAATATGAAAATATAATCGCGACACTGCTAAAACTGATTAACGAAATATTGTCAATCAATGAAGAAACTGTTCGTGTACTTCTCTGATTGTGAATAATATCATACAACTTACCTTTCTTTTTGTATAAAATTGCTCCTGGAATGTTCTTTTTAAGCTTAGCACATTCTGGATTAGCCGTTATAGTATGCACAAATAATTTTACAGCATCTTCTTTACTCAAGTTCAACTTGTACGCATAGCTTATGCGAATTCTTGCGATATCGTTCTCCATAATTGTTGAGATTTTGGTATGTTAAACGTATTAAAACTTTGAAAATCCTTACAACACCTATCACCGACGAAGGACTGAAAAATACGTTACACTGCCGCCGACGCTTCTGGAAGTATAGAGGGTAGGGGATCTCCCTACTTCTTTGTCCTTGCGATTTGAAACTACTTACTATAGTGACGCTATAATAGCGTATCCGAATGCTTGCCGTATATGCTACTGCATCCTATAAGAACCAAAGGATTGCCGATTCAATTGACAATATCGATTAATATTGATTTTTCTGTTAGTTTAAATGAATTACACGACTCTTTGATTGTTGGATATTGATATTTTTCTTGTTGAAATAACTACTTCCGACAGTGTTGCCACAAATATAAACGTCATACTGTTACCAACCGTGTCGATTGATTTATTATTACTGCCATTATTTCAACGGTTTTGATCGAAACAGTAAAAATTCTACTTCCACTGTTAGATATAATTTTTGTACATGAAAAATTTTTATTTGCTAGTTTGTCTTGATAGTTTATTTCCATGATTTTGAAGCACTAGCGTTACTGAGTCGTACCCCACTAGATGGTGCTGTCGTCGCAAGAACTAGAATTCCACCCGAAGACAACTTCGCACTCTTCTTGATTGCATCAGAAGGTTGTGTTTCGAAATGTACTGACAGTGATGCCAGTACATACTGTAATCAACGCTGTGTCCTTATTCACCCGTACGCATCTAAGAGAGATGTAATTACTTTTACTGTACTGTCAGTACATTTCGGAACACACCCAGGACTTTCAGACGTATCAAGGAAAGTTTCTCAATATCGAAAGGTGCAGAGTAAACCCGATTGAAAAAATATATTATATGTTTAATTATTTATTTATTATAATATATACACAATGGAATTCAAAGAGACTAACTCAGTATGGCTTTTGTACGTTGTCACCACAGGAGACTATATTAGTTTCGTATAACATAACATAACTTTATTCATATTTCAAGTCTATTCATCAGATTTTAGTCGTCCTAACTCTACGATTTTTCATTTTGTTCATCCTTAGTGACTGGCGTATCTGATCTAACAGAAAATCTACTAGAAAATGTATGATATAGTCGAAAAATTTTATTTGCAATGGTATTGAGTTGAAAATCTAATAATTCACTAACAGTAAGAAAAATATTCATAGATTTCGGAATATTCAACAGTGGAGGGTTTTGACCTTTCACTGCAATAATAACGCTGCCGTTTTCAGACCAATTACATGATATTATATTTTGTGTCTAGACTCGAGCGTCTTTTCGACATCTGCTGTCACGCAATTAAAGCAATTGAATTTCAGAAATTTAATATGCAGATTTACCGCTACAAATAACTGCATACCGCCGTGTGCACCGGTGCGCGATATATTTCAAAATAATCCAGTAACAAATTGTCTATTATCGATAGAAAGTAATAATCGCTATGTTATTATTTAAATCTTAGGCTAATCGCTCCGCTCGTTGAATAATTTCAGTATTCATATTCTTTTATTCAGGATATAAACTGTTCACAGTAGCACGACACTAGACACTGATAATTTGCCCGAGGGCAATATATTTAATAACTCTTTAAACTTAATATGCGATAATATCCGCGTCGACAACCTACCTCAACGTTTCCTATATCCTTAACGAAATTCTCTTATATTTCCCCCTTAACCATCATTTCACATTGGCCTGCATTTCCCACGTGGCCGCGTTTGTCCCCAAACGTTTGCTTATACATAGAATAAATTCTATGACCGATGTCTCCGGCGAGAACGTCTTCTTGGCGAGACAAAGACCCAGTCCCACGGCATGACACATCCAATTTGAATCGTGAAGGGAATTAATGCCTTTTCTTTTTTTTTTTTCATTTACAGAAATACAAGAGATATTTTTTCCCTATGAAATTTTTATTCAAAAATTCATTTTTCCTTTGTACCCCTTGACTCTCAATATTTCCCTAGTCAGTACTGGATACAAATTTATAGTTTTGTCGCATTCTTAAACCGGCATAAATATGGCGCATCCTTACCCCACTATTCTTTAATATTCTCAAGACTTGTCAGGCATTAAGGCAACTTTAGAACTTCACATCTTAGGCTTCGTCCTTGTAAGACATTCTGGTAAGCTGCAGTAATTCCGCTGGATTGTCCTCGGAAATGTTGACAAAGCGACAACTTGTATCAGCCAGGGGCAAAGTAAAACAAGCCCTGCATCCCAGTAGCTGCTCTCCTTTCATCCCTCCTTGGGCTTACGTTCGCCACGGCACACAGTGCTCCTGTATACTGCTTCGCTGAGCAGCAAGTCATTTTATAAAAGTTCCAGTAACCCTGTCATTTATTTATAAGCCGCTCGCCAGCTTCTATCCTCTGATACTTGTTACTGCCTTAACGGAGACATGCTCGCCCCATTACGTCACGGCTTCGTGTTATATTTACATGCAAATATCGTAGCCGCTTCGATGCCTTAATAAATTAGTGAAAATCGATTGATTATTCATTTTTCAAAATACACCAAACGGCAAAGCAGTCGAAACGTGCGAGATATATTTTTATATTGGTTTACGTGAGCCTCGATATTCGTGCAATTTTATTATTTTGGGATGGGGGGAGGGGATGAATTTTTTTCTGGTAATTTTTTTTTTTTTTTTTTTTTCATATTTTCTAACCATCTACATTCCGTACTCGAGTTTTTGGACACTCGCGGTCTCGGATCACGGCTGCGGGTAATAAATGACGGTAAAACTCATTTTCAAGACTGTCGTTTTCGGCCTTCTCGAAGATCCTTAGCCGCGAAAAGTTTTACCTTCGGAAATTGATGTGTTTTTATTGGCTGGATGATTCTTAGGCGGAACTTCTGAACGCTGGAGATTTAGCGATGAATTTCGATATTTTACTGCCGAGTTTTATTGAGGCTTTCGTTGTCGACTCGAACGATCGGGATACAAGAAATGGACCCGAAGCCTCACGGTCGCCTATGGATAACGCACGTTGGCTGTTATCGCAGTTTTGATATATTTGTTAAGTAAAATTGTATTTGTGTCGTCGAGACGGACGTGCGCTAGTAAATAATCGTATTTTACGTATCTCATATTTCTCCGCCGTATAAAAATGCACTGACTGTTCGCGTGCTTGAATAAATATACATTTATACGTTTCTTTAATATATCGAAAGTTTGCCTGCGACGGCGAAATTTCATAATTTTTCTTTTACTCAAAGCCAGATGCGATTTTTGACACAGTTACTAGTTTTTCTCCCCGTCGCTGTGTCGACTTGATGTCTCAACATTTTGGGAATCATCAATAATGTTTTTAAGGATTATATTTATCATTGATTATACTGCTGCCTGTTTATTATATATATATATATATATATATATATATATATCCTGTGCCACGTGAATTGCGTGTTAATGTAATTTCCAATGAGGCAATAGTTGTACGTTCTCAGCTGTCGCAAAATTTAATGACATTTCTTCGACAGGCACACAGGCCGGAGATGGTTTTTCGATCGACATTAGGGTCCGTGGAATCTTCATCTTCCTTGGAGGATAACCCAACTCAAAGTACAGGAAATTATAGCGCGGACGGTGCAGCAGCTTGTCGTTTAGACGAAATAGAAAATTCCGGGAAAAAAAATATCTTCAGCTTGATCCTCATAGAAAATAGCATTCTTTCGTTTAATTGGACGAGGAAAGTTCTTGTTTTAGAAAACATATATACAGGTATATAAGGAAAGGTAGATTACAGTGAAAACTATAAGAACAGAAGACTGTCATGATTAATTATTAATTTTTTTTTTACTTTTACTTTCACACCGATAAATACTACACTGCGTATAACGTGGAGCGCAAAGCTTTTATCGGCGACGAATTTATTGATGTCGTTAAAAGCCTGCGGGCCACCATCTTTATTTCATTGTTCGTGCCAGTCAGACGCAACGGCCGTCGACTTTAAGTCTGACAAAAGTATCGAGGTATAAAATCAGATTTATATATAATATATAATAGATTTAGCGGAAATGAGGAAAGAGAGAATTTTCTATTTTTCTTTTATCTATGAACGTCAGACCGTATTTCAAGGTAAAGTTTGAGGTTACTTTGCTTTTTTAATATTTCATTGAATTTTATCAAATTTAATGCTTGACGTTTTCACTTTTTCCAAAATTTCTTTGACATCGTACAGATGAAGATTGCCGGCAGTCAATAGTTCTCCACGTTTCACCTTTTTCGTTCGGCACGTTTCGGCAGTCGCCCCCCCCCCCCCCCACACCAAATGGAATCCTCGTCTGCGCATTCCGACGTTCCGGAAATTATTTCATCCTCTGCGCCATTCCACTCAGTAGTCTCTTCAGTCCCTCCTCTCTCTCACTCTTTCCTCCCCCTGCCCGACGACCCTCCGTATACCCCATTTTACAAGAATTTCAGCCTCTACCGCTCGAACGTGCATCGAAACATTTAAGGGAGTCGATGAACTCGGAAATGTCATCCTTGAAATAGGTTTAGCGGAAAATGACGCAATGTCAAAAAAAAAAAAAGAGAAGTGAAATAGACTCCGAAAGAACGCCGGCGAAATAATTGAAATATTCAGCTATGCCTTTTTCAAACACACCCTTGTATACCTGTACGCGTTCGAGGAGTCGATAAGTGCAAATCCGTCGCTTATAAATGCATCGGTTGTCCCATGTGCACACAGTGCATTCACACACGTATACCTATACAGCTCGCAAGTGCCACTCGACTGGGCGTCAATGGTAAAAATTGCACGAACGTTTCTCATATACCGTGAAAAAGTTTCCGAGTGAAGTCAGTCGCGGTGCGAGTGTTTTTCTCCGTGGACGGTTAGCCAACTTCAGAGCTTGTCGTGCTTAATGACGTCACACGCCGGCAGAACTGGGCCGAGCAACAAAGACTGTCGGCCAGGAGCATCAGCTGTTCTTCCTTTTCTCTTCCATTGCCAACCGCCATTCTCCACCCCCCCCCCCCCCTTCCTTCCCACTCGCTCACCTCCCCTCACTTCCGTTTCTCCTCTTCACTTCCTGTTCCAGCTGTCTGGCTACCAACTGTTTTGGACTCTTCCGTCCTCTCTTCCTCTTCTTCCGTGCGTTCAACAACCCCCAACTGTATTATCATCCTCTTCCCCACCTGGACCACTAAGCCGCATCATGTCCATGAAATGCTTCGCAAGGCTGCCAACCCTTTTTCCCCTGGCGCGCTGCTAATTATAAAGGCACGTAAAAGCCTTTGACAGAGTGACTGGTTGCGCTGCCGGAGTCGGATCATGTTTTCTTTATTGTCTTTCAAGTTCGTTAAACAAATTATTTCTTTCAACTTGCGCACTGGACTCGTGCGTTCTTATCGGCCTTGTCGTGGGTGCGTTTGGCGATAATGATATTTTTAACGAAACACTCGTGATGCATGGCCACGCACGGTAATTGTATACTTATGTTATGCCTTTGTTATTTTTTTTAATTATACTTTTTTTTTCTGTTACAGGTAAGTTTGGAATTTCATCCCTTACGCCGTGGATAAGCAGGCCCGTAAATGTGGTGCGAGGTCAGTTTACAGCTCTTGGGCAAATTGTACTATACATGAATGCATGAACGGACAGTGCTGTCATTCGAAGTATCATCGACGATAAAACTCTCTAGTGAGTTTCTATGTACAGGCTGGTCGAGGAATAAGGGCTGGACTTTATTGTACGTAACGGATCTTGAAATCATTGGAATATACTTTCTATGCTATTCTAGTGGATTCTTATGCCGGATCGATACTGTACGTTAATATTGAGAAAATTGTATGATATTTATAAGCTTTGACGTATAAATTCCAATTGTTCGGTATCTGACCTACTTTTTAAGACAACGAGCTTTTTCAAACAGTTCTGGCGCCCATGCATCGCGTTACGTCATTAACTATCATATGCTGGAAGTGCATTAGTGGTCTCTGGTATGACGTCGCTACATAGAAATAGTATCTGTATTAAGTAATGAGGGGCGTACCCCTTTGCACGGTGGAAGGAGCAAAAAGCAAAATGCGCCTTACGGTGTGTTTGTAATACTTTGTTAGAATGTGTGGTACGGTGGTCTTGTTGGAAATATGTCTTTTGGAAAATACGTTGGGATTAATTAAAAGTGTAATTACGAAAAAAAAAAAAAATAGTTTTTTTTTTTCTAGGATACGTAAATGCGAAATGTCGTAAGGCGCGAAGGAATTAAAAAATTTTAATTTTGCTTAAATTCAACCTAACGAGTGACGTCTTACCAGTAGGAATATTTATATAAATTTATAAGGCCACATTGCTTCTCTCTTCTTTTTTTCCCTCTTATTCTTCGTTCTTTCGTCTTCGTCCCGTCAATAATAAAATCGTAAAATTCCGACCGCCGTGCCGGCGCGCGTCTTTCACCCTTCGCGTTCACGTAATTTACATTTTTACTGCGAGATCGCGAGCTGAATACCGGCAGCCTATAAGTTGGCTCTCCTCAAAATTATCCGGAGTTTATCAAATAAAGAAATCCCCATCGACTGACAGATCCATTGATAAATAACGCGACAATTTAATGGGAAAAACTGCTATCTCTTTTATTAAATTATCAATCTCGAACGAATCGATAGAAAGAAGAGCCATTTGAAATTTTACCCGAAATATCGTCGTTCCGTTATTGTCTTTCGAAATATCCACGCAGCCATTTCGTCAATCTCCAAAGAAGCCTTTTCCCTCTGCTCGGCGATTATTCAAGCCCGTTTTAGTGGTTCCCGAGGCCGGTTTAAAGTTTCATCCCTTAATGCGGAGGAACAGTGGCGAATCGGCCGAAGAGCGTGCAAATTCCGTTTTCCCTGAATACTGGATGCTGGATGGGAGCAGGAAAGATGCGACGGCGAATGGACGATAAACAAAACCTTAGCAGTTCATCAATATTTGCAAGTGTCTTCAAGAACGTCGCCGTCTTTTCGAACGGATAGGAGAGAACCTTAAGGCAAGTTTTCAGCAGCGCAATTCCAATGGGAGGCCAGGTAAACGACAGTTGACTGATGTTTACCAATGACGGATGAAAAGTTAGAGATGCTGCGTTACCTTCGGCTGGGGGAATCGTTGCGTCGCGTAAGAGGGGTGGAAAAAAAAAAGAAATGAAAAAAAGGAAAGGAAGAAGAAGAAATAGGTGAAATAAAGGTTTCAGAAGAATTCGTATACGCTTGACGAATTTCAAGTTTCATCCCCAAAGAGAATGAATGATCTCCCCCTACGTTTTTTTTTTTTTTTTTTTTTTTTTTCAGTCGCTGGAATAATCGATCGATTCGCATTGTCAAGCCTGACTTTCATTATTCAGCGAATTCCCTTTTAATTTTATGCCATCGTTCCGTCAACTTGCCTTCTTCTTTCACTGTAAGTCATACCTAGCCTGACCTGACTCTAGCCAAAAGTCGGGATATATTATCACACACGTAGTATATCTATAATATGGTAAACAGGGCTAGTTTTCTGTCAGTGAGTCGTGCACGTGGTAAGTTTCACGAATTTTTCTATTACTATAAAGTTAAGCTTATGAGAAACACGTATAACGGACATGGACGTTGAGCCTCTGGTCGCTGAATATATATATATATGTATATCTCTCTGCGTAGGCAAAGAGAAAATTCAGAAATCTGCAAAGGATATTGCAGCTAACGTTCGTCATATTTTATTGCCATCTCAGTCAACGGCGTAGCCATATTGTGATTGCCGTGGCACGTGCAATGCCCCTATGGTATCTTCAGATATACAGCGTTTCCCCGATCCTCAAGTTATGTGAATTTTTTTATTTTTCTTTTACATTGTTTTTTTTTTACTTTTCCTTTACCGTCTATGTAACGTCGTAAATTCGTTGTCCCCTGTATGCCCTAACAGGGATAATCGATCCGCTGTAAAGGTAAATGCAAATGCAGCGAAAGAAAAGTGTAATCATAATAACAATCCCATTAACTTTCTCCACATAATTTACAATCACCTATAACCTACAAGATTACACGTACAATTTGGCTGGCTGCCATTAATGGCAAAAACATTCGTGTAGGAGTTTAACATTTGTCACAGGGCAGGGAGGGGAGATTATAATATTAATTTAATATTTCGTCATTCAAGTAATAAAAAGGTGTAACGAGTGAAAGGTGATTATGAAAATAGAATTAACTTTAATCTTGACAATGTAAATTTTCAAATTTGAAATCGTTTCTGTCTCGCGTTATTGAAGTTTTTCCCCTCGTTCTCTTGTTTTGTCAGCTGTCTTTTTTTTTTGTCAATTACTATTTTTTCCCCTTCTATTTCTCTTTTATCACTCGTGGCAAAGCAAAGCCTCGAATATTGCCTTTCTTCGTGTTTCCCGGTGTGGAATCGGTTTCCAGTGACGTCAGACCAGTTTCCGTTTTCGACTATGTCACAAACAGCAGTACCGCCGCACCCTGGAACGAACACTTTTGTACGGTACCGACCAGCCACCAGCTCCCATTAGCTTTCTTCGCAAACAAAAATATCCCGAGTAATGCAATTTTCCGATTTTCCAAGTTTTACGAACGCCGAACTTATCGCGCCGAGTGCGAAGTTTACATCACGTCTTGATCCCGTAAGAACGATAAGAGACCTCAAAAACGGAGTTCGACGTATCTTTGACTTGTCTGTAGAAAATTGTTCGTTCGAGCGAGTTGATAATTTTACCTGAAAAAAAAATGCAATCAATCATTTCACTCAAATTTAATACACTCTCCTAAGAATCAACGTACGGTAATAAAATACGGGTGAAAAATTGAAGGGTGCGCGTGGAGTTTTTTTGGAATTTATTTTGTCGAAAAAAAAAAGATCTTTTTACACAACTCACAGGGAAACTAACGTCAGTCAGTTTTCGTTCGTTACAGCTGCCAAGTTATTACGTCATGAATGCGCACTTCCGGGAACGAGTTCCCCCACAGCCTCTCGTGTAATTTGAAATCTCCACGAGATTAATTAATTATATCTATTCGAGCGCTCATCCTGACATCCATTTACAAGCCCTCGCGTCCGTCGGTCCATCCGTAACGCCCGAATTGCCAAGTGACAGTATTTGTCAGGCCGACAATGAATTCGCATTAACGTCCATGATGAGAGTAAAGCGTATGAAGCATGGTAATGTACTGTCCCGCCTAAGCCTTTGGAAAACGACCCGTTGTTTGCTTGGTTCGCGATATCGTTATACGTAACACACAAATATACCTGTCATTTGAGTATATCGATTAACGTGCAGGATATAAGCCATATGGATATTCTTGTCAATATAGAAAAATAACATTATCCTGTATACTACTCTGCGGAGCTCCACAGGTACTGTGGAAACTTTTCGAGACACTTAGCAATTTGCTAAGATGCTTGCAAGTTAACAGCTCGCCGTTTTAAAAAAAGAGGGGCAGTAGTGGAGGAGTGGCTGTGGGGGGAATAAAACACGTTGTCCATAAAAGCCCCAAGAAAGTTTAAACAACTAACTTCTTTCTCGGATACCGAGACGTGGCTAAAATCACTCTTCAGACAATTCTATACTTAAACTCGCCGTCGTTTCACTGTTGTCTTACTACTTTTCTCGGATGTGAAGGGAATCAAAAAATGGACTAGTACGTGTAACTTGAAATTGTATTCTGGTTGGGTTTTTTGTATTTTTAAGAGGTTGTCAAGTGCCTTTTTTTTGTTCGATCAATAATTATTATATTTATTAGGGCAATTGTGGAGGAATAATTAGAGGCATGTGGCTGGTTCTTTGGGCAATTGATTTTAACTGATTGGCCGTAGCCTGTGGATGCTGGTCAAACGTGAAAGGAATGCCGTTCGATTTAAATGCAGTGTTTATTTCTGCTAACACTGCAGCCTACAAACACGTTGGTAGGATAGTACGTGATATGCTCGGTAGTGTCGCTGGTGTCGCTGGTGGTGGCAGCAGCAGGATTCTGATGGTTGTATTAAAGTTGTAGTCCAGTGGGAGTTGGCGCTGCAGTCTGTAGCGGCGGCGTGGGTAACTACCGACCTGTGTTTATTGCAGCCCAGTTTGCAAAGCTCACTTTAAATGGAAATAACGTTCCTATTTTGTAGGAGACAGAAGTTTTGCACGTTTGAAATGTATCCTAGTGATATTAGATATACCTAAGTATGAAGTCGGGATGTTTCGCAGAGTCGTAAAACCGTTGGAAATTGAATTTCATGAAAATTATGCAGCGAACGTAGATTCGGTTTAAAAAATTCATGCTTCTTCGTTTCTCGCGCGTTCATAAATTACATTAATTTGCATTGGCGTCTCTATCAGCGATATTCAAATTTTTTAAATTATCTTTGAACGTTTATCTATTGACGAAAATCGCAAAGGGAAAGTTGTTCATTTTTATCCCCTTCAAATTGTGTCTACATAAGAACGCATTGTAATACCAGGTAATTACAATGCTTGTAATTGATGAACGCGATGCGTAGCACGAAGCAAATTTATCTATTTTATCATCCCTTCTCATGGTTATTTTATCCCAACTGTATTCCGTCATAGGGACGTTTGTCTTTTTTTTCAGTTTTGAGTTTTAAAAGGGATTCGACTAATCCGAATCCTACAGGCAGGTGGCTACTCAAGCGCGGACAGGATATTCAACCTAATTCTAGTACGAAGGGACCTAATGTAAGCCCACTTAATTCTCAATCGGCTTAACCTACATACCCGCCACTCAACTCTACTCAGCACGGTTTAGTTAACTTCGAGCGACTAGCTGGTAGAATAACCATAAAGCTTAACAACTGTACAGGAATATTATACGCCTATGCAACCTAACCCAACCCTAGATGGGTAGGCGTGTATATAGATATACACGCAACTTACTCGATTCTATAGGATTTACAAGCTAAGACTGATGATCTGATCGTGGAGTAGATCTGCATTACGTCATTTTCTATGTGAAGAGACATGACATTATTATTGTTTAATTACAATGTTGATTATTATTATTTTTATATAAAATCATATTTACCTCTTTTTTTATTTAAATTACGTTACTGCCGTAGATTAACAAGTTAGCTGCAATGGAGTATATTGTTGAGATTTATTATTTTGTGCAAATTTCATATTTCCACGTTACAAGTAATTTACTTAAGACGTTGTAACGGAGTGTGGGGTAAGAACTTTCTGCGTGGCTTTAATTTATTTTAATATTTAGGTCAGGGGGTCAAGGTGCCATTTAATCTCATTAGCAGATAACACTTTCTAAGAGGGGTAGGTCGTTTCTTTGTACTTCTTGGAACAATTCCAACTGCAAGTTTCATTGCGGGATTCATGCAGTGGATTGTGAAATTTGACGCTTTGAAGATGACTTTTTGAGAAAATGTGTAAAATTTATTTTGAAAAAAAAAATTCAAGTCGTTCATCCACATGCAATTTTTTGAAGTGAAGTAGCGACATTGAAAAGTCGACATTTTCCAATTTTCCGAATCTCGTGACGAATGAACTAAACGACCGTGCATTTTTCAAGGGATTCGGATCCATAGGCATGATCCACAATGATCGACAACGTCGAACGGCCGACGAAGGACAAAATCGCGCGTTGCAATAGTCGCTTAAGTCCCGAAAATATATAAAAACCCAACAGGCTCGATTCCACCGTAAAAAATCGTTGAAAAAATTCAATTTTACAATTCCCAATTATTTATCAATCTACGAATTCGTTATCGGTAAATTTACAAAAAAATCCCTCAGTACCAAACCAAAAAATTGAAATCAGTTCCAAATACTAGGTACGTTAACAAGATTTTCTTACTTTCCCCCATTCAAATTACCCTGGACACACGCACGTATTTACCTATAAATTTTGTTCCGAGCTCCAATACCTCTCGTGACGTCACAATTCATTAAACCCTACACACTGCACTAATAGTATATATCCATGTGAAAAGTCAAAGTTTCTCCAGGTAAAATACTGACCATCCGCCCTATATGTACACAGTAACCAATTTTCAAAATAATTTCCATACGGCTCTCGGAGCTCCGTAGTTTCCACACGAAGGTACAGAGTAGCATAATGCACAACGTTTCCGATCGTTCCGAGCAGACAAGCATAAATGCTGTTACGAGGTAACGAGATTCTCCTAATAGACGTCCAGTATGCGCACCTTTGATATCCCGTTCACATGTATGCGGCAAATTGCAAGCTACGTTCTCGCAGCGCGCCTCCCGAAGGCACAATGGGGGCAATCCTTTGCATCCTTTGAATCCCCACTGGCCGCGGTCCAATACGATCGAAATACTTAAGCAACTGCCCAAAGTCCAGCTTTGATATATCAATGAAATATCCAGCTGGCAATTTCAACTTGAACGAAGATATACGGCCGAGGTATCCCCGGTACCAGGGCACTTTGTCAACCATCCAAAAGAGCGTTACCAATCGACAAATATTTTCGGCTTCCATATCCCCAAACCGTCCGCAGGCCAAACCACTTTCCGATTATTCTTCGCGAGAAACTTTTCCAAGCGCTTTGACAGACGGCCGGCCCTACGGTTCGCGCGCTACGCTCGAATTACGAACTTTTTAAAGCTCGAGCTTTTTATGTATTTCTAAGCTCCTCATTGACCGGGCAAATCGGCCTGGTGAACGAAGAACAATCGTTTCTCGAAATGGCGACACGTTCCCTCTAACGTAAAGATTTCGAAAGGCAGAGAGCATACGTCACATAAATTATCACATTAGACTCCCAGCACATATCTGGTATTTTATGAGGCTGGCACGTTGGCACCGGCTACCGTACAATTCCTCTTCCAGTATAGCCGACCGGTCGGAGGCCATTTGTGTCCTACGAGGCTTTTCACCCCTTTTTTCGCTCTCCCCCTCCTCCCCCCCCCCCTCCCCTCTCCCATCACCTCTTTTCCCAGCATCCTCCACCCTCCCCCCGTCTCACCCCTCATTCCCACTACGAGTGCCCGATATTTCATCTCTCTGACCTCGTCCTGAGACTCGCCGGACTATTCTGCTCCTACTGGCTAAAACTACCCCTATGGCTGCTTACCTACCCACCTACCCACCTACCTACCCTTACTTTACTACTCACAAATCTCACTCTGCGCGCTTTACTCTCCCTTTGAACGGGCTTTATTCCACTTTCGGTATGAACCTGACCAGATTTACTCGGTTCGTTTTATCAGCCACTGAAATGGTACGTTTCTTGCGTCATCTCGGTAACTTCGTGCGGAGGCTGGGGAATGATTTTTTTTTGTGGATTATTATTGCGACGCGTCACGATAAGGTGGGACGACGAGATAAAATGATATCTGGGGTGTATATCGATGCTAATGATTTTTTGGAATTTTCGAATTTTCCGATATTTACGTTTCCCCTGATTTCATCGGCCTTTTAACGCTGGTTTACTCGTCAGGACGATCGATATAGCTAACGTTGACACGTCGTATGCAAATGAACTGATTTACATGCACGTGGTTAATCCTGATTATTCGAATTTGCGACTATTCGCCAATGTAAAGACAAAAAGCGGGCTTTTGCGAATTTCGATTGGCTTTTAACGATTCTAGGGAGGTTATGTGTTTCTGGACACGCGCGAGTAGGATTCGCGAACGTTTTGTTGGTTTTTATCGGTTACGTCATGGCCACCTTTTAAAAATACAGAAAACAATAACACGGACATGCTCGACAATTATAAATTCATAAAATAGCACTGGGCCATGAAAAATTATTGGCCGATTAAAAAAAAATTTAATAACGTATAAACAATAATGATCATTAATACTAGCCACTATACTTTTTATATACGCAAAAACAATAAACTTACTTATCCTACATTTCCACTTAGAAATTTTTTTTCTTGGGTCATCAGAAGCTAGACATTTTTTTTTCTCCTACCCAAAGTCTTCTTACACCATCCAGCTACTACGTAGCAAGCTCTTAGACCTCCATTCTGTATACAGCTTTTTTTGCCCCAAGCCAAAGTAGGGTCAGTAATAAAGCTTAGGCTCAAATGGAAGCTGCTTCCTTCACACGCATATGTATATCTATATATTTCGCAGTGTATATACGATGAATTTTAAGACACAGCACGGATATACTGTATCTGGTGTTATATAGTATATATTTATTCAATGAATTACCATTATAGTCCCTTCGCCGTAACTTGTTGAAAAAATTTTCTATATATTTGTTTCTCATTCGTAATCTTTTTCCTGCGTTAAAGATGGTGCAGCTTCCTGGTCCATTTTCATCTTCGAAATTACTACCTACCACCCGTCTAACGTACCCTGCACAAACTATTCTTAAACTTGCATTCTTTCCTGCCGTCTATCGGCGAATGTTGAAACTATGAACTAAATTTCACACGCAAACCAACCACGTGCACCGTTCACGCGTGTTATTTGTTTGCGAATTTATTAGCGAAATATCTCACGTGCTTTATCATTTGCAAAAACACCTCGTATTGCTAGCTGCCGATGACGTATGGCTATGGGAACAGATATCAGCAACGAAGTAAACAATATATTCGAAGCGAAACAAAGCCGTGAAATTGAATGGGAACGGAGCGCTATGGTTTTCTCGAGCGAAGTCGCCGTGAGATTCCGTTTGAAAAGGATGGCGGATCGAAGCCTACGTGAACGAAGCCTGTATGGCACCCGAGTTACAAGTATGTTAATTTTCAAAACGCGCTTCGCTTTTACCCCAGGAGGAGATAGCCATAGCGAAGTCATTTCGAAGCCATAAAAACCAGTGCTGGCGCGAAAGATATTGTTCGAGAATCAAATTCGGCCGTAGGCTTGTTTTTTTTTTTTTTTCATTTTTTCGAAATTTTTTCTGAGGTCAACAAATAGTGTTGCCACAGTTATTTTTTTCAGCCTATAGCGTCGGACAATGTACGTGTTAGTATTTTCTTTTGCTGATCCAGATTAAGTCTGCCCGGTATCAGTAAATTTTTCGAATTTCTTCCTCCAGTTCCTGACATAGCAGCTTTTGTCCTTTCTTGTCCCCCCCCCCCCCCCTTTCCCACCCCGCTTATCTCCTGCCCACTGAAGAAATGGCCTCTAAAGGCGATCCGCTTTTTGCTGCCGGTTCTAACGTTAACGACGAGTGGCCAACGTTATTTGTACACGTCATGTAGATAGCGAATTATGACCGTAAAATGTATAGCCCTTGAAAGTTTGTCGGGGCTTGTAAGGGTTTACCCCTTTGGGATTGATTAGCTCCTTTTTTTGCTAGACATATTTTTTTTCGTCACAATAGCTCCACCAAACTCATTACAGGGACGAATTGTCAATGGGGATAAAAAAGATTAGGAATAACTCGAATTTACGTGACCCAAGGTCTGGCGATGTTGGGTGAAAAAAATTTTTGGAAAAATTTTTGCCAATTTTTCGCACACCCCCCTTCGATGCCCCATCCGAAATCTCGGCTTTACTCGTTCCCCATAATTACCTGTCGGGATGCTCGAAATTCCAAGCCCGATCTTATCTCCCATAGATTATAGCCAATCAAGACTTTCGCTTCCGTCATTACAAAGGTTGATTTTCTTCCAGCATCCCTTTCCCCGTCCTTATCGCCGCACCCCATTACCAGTTTCCAGAGACTCGCCATTTCTGATCTCATCGGCGCTTCATACTAAAGCCAAAGCGTTTTGCCCCTTTGTAATCCATCCGATCCACCCGCCCTGCCTTCGAGTTTCATCCCCTCGGACGAGTCTCAGGCTTTTTCGAATATATCCTCGTCTCTCGCTCTTTTTTTTATTAGTCAGATCCTCCCGACACCCTCCACCCCCTATAGGATAAGCATCCCTTACGAGCACCCTCGGCCGCCGAAGCTTCGGCAATCGCGCTACGGCTTGTCGATTCCTCTCGGCGCTAAGCCGATGCACAGGAACGACTTTGATCCCTCGGATCTTCTTATAAGCTTTGATGCACTGCTGCCGCTTCCAATACTTACCCTTAATTTTCGCCCGAGACCAAAAGATAAGACGCGTCGGCCATTTTAGCACCGCCGAAGGCATACAGCAATTTATTATCACCCTTGGAAATACTCTTAGGCCGAGTACGCACGCACTTGACAGCCCCAAGGTTATACGGGGGCTGCTTTGAATTTCATTATATAATCCAGTATCCAGGGATGCTGCAACGTCCTCGTGACACAGTGCTGCCACCTATCTCCGAGTGGTCCGTAGGTGGTAACGATGTCGCGTTAATTACTCGACATCGCTTCGCCGCTTCGTAACACGGGACTCCCGGTCACCGTGCACCGAAGCCTGTTAAAGGCGCCTGGCCATTGTTCTTAGGACTATCGCTTTAGGAACAGGTTGCGTAAGCCGATAAGTCGCCGACTGTTATTTCCTTTTCCACTGATTTGGTAAAGCTTGCAAATTTTGTACGATATGCAAAAGATACTAAATCGTTGAGTTGTGAAAAAAAGAAAAAATGAGGAATTTAGAAAGAAACAGGATAAATTAATATTCAATTATTACACCGATAATGGAGATAGGTAAGGGCGGTTATCGAAGGGAAAATAATGTTGTATGGAAAATAAAGAAAAAATCCATTTGATTTTCGAGCATAAGCGTCGCCAGGCGCCATATTTAATTGTATGCAATATTCATGAGAGAAAGAAGCGGCGATAGTTCTCCAATATCCGTACTGTAAATCATTCTGTATCGGGCAGGACACGAACGCGGCATTAAACGATTAGCCCAGCTCGAAGGGAGTCGGAGGGTCGCATGGATGCTCCGAGTAATCCGCATAGGCAGAAGGACTCGTTTGGTTTGGCTCAGGTTAGGTTTGCTTTTATCAACGACACTGCCAGCATGGTTGCCTTCGTGCTTCATTCGTTATTCGTTGTCACGCGAGTAGCCTAATTAATTATTTAATTTTTTCTAGTATCGATACTCAAGCCGGATGCCGAAATTGCGATTAGCTTTGTCTCTATGAATTGTAATGTCAGGTGGGAGGAAGAAAGTTTTAGGAGCATTAAGAACAGTAATTAAAAAATTGGTCGTGGGTGGCAGCACTTGTCATACGTTGGTAGCATAGTGGGGGTAACTGCCTGGTACTACGACGGGATGTATCGGCTGGGAGGTTTCATTCTGGCAAGGGTCGTCTTCCTTTACGGACGCGTGCCTCCCTCGCCTTCTTTGCTTTTCTTTGATTTTCTCCTTGTCTCTATTTTTTCTTTTGCTCTCATATTCTTATCAAATTTTTGGACTTGTTCGATGAGCGATTATTGAATTAATTGTATTTTCAGCTAATTACGATCCAGAAGGGAAAAGAATTTAACGTAGAAGCGTTGAGGGGGGAAACTCTGTCTTTCCGAAGAAAAGTCGAAAGCACCCTAGGGAATAATGTGGGTTAACGAGTAGTGCTGAGTTCGCCGATCCTAATGACTAATCGGTGAACAAAGTAGCCGTCATTTCCATAATCGATAGTTCTGTCTCAGAGTCAGACCCCGGTGGCGAAATAACGTTAACGGCGAGACGGATAGCCACCCCTTTGCTTTTCCAACTTAACGCACCGGAAAACGGTAATTGAACAAACAAAAAATTCGCAAACGTCAGCAGAAAAATTCCCAAAAATATTTGCACTCGATATATATATATTTTTTTTTAATTTTTCACGCGTCTTTACTATTATAATTTTGGAATCTCTCGCTTTAATCGAAAAAAACGGGCGATTCGACCTGCAGTTCAATGTGTTCTATCTTCCGTAATACCTTTGGCATAACGGGGGTGGAAAGGCCGGAGGAGGAGTGGCGGGGAGGGCCATGTGACGCACCCTCAATCAGATTTCCTCGCAATCAGTAACTCTGTGTATTTTTCAAATCAACTTATACAAATATGAGTCAGAACGAGGTACACGGGGAGACTCTTCTCCCTGTTTCGTACTGGATCAGCATGAGGCTGAATCCCCTTCATCCCCCAATCCCCACCCCCCGTACCGCTTGCGTCGAAAATCATAGACAGAGGTGGATATATACAAGGTAGGCTAATTTTCAATTTCATTTCAATCCGTAAAATTGAATGACGCGTCGGTGAGGTAAATATTTTTCATTCGTTCGAACGTTACTCGAAGCGTTTGGTCAGTCGGGAAACATTAAATTTCATTCTGTCGCGGTTTGATAGGACTGGATTAAAAATTGAAATAAAAGACAAAAATTTCATGAATTTCATCGTCGAAACCGAATATTTTTATCCGTCTTGAAGACTGCATGTATTACCTCGTTAGGAAGGCTCTGGAATCTAATATGAGAAATTTACAGTGGGATATATATATATAGTAAATTTAACCTAACTATATTGCCAGTCCGATATTCCAGGCCGTTTAATCCTCCTGCTCGATCTAGAAAACTACCAACCCTACAGTGATATCACGTTCCGCGTATTCAACCAGTTCCGGAATACGTGAGTCGTGAGTCGACAGCTCTTCGGTATAGGAAGTGCCTGATCATCGTATTTGTGCAACAAAGCCCAACCGGCGCACGGTAGTTCTCTGGCAAACATAGAAGCTCGTGCATCAAAACTGCGACTGTCGGACGTAACAAGCTCATTAATATCACTAGGAAATAAATTAAAGCGACACTCCGCGAGAGGCCTAGGGACTTTACGGCCGGTCATAATTTAACTGAATTTTCTTAATGCCTACGTCACTGGATAAAATATCCCTGCCATTAAAATGCGTAAGTTTCTGAGGTTTGGTGCGAGGTGACTGAGCTTTTTCGCCCTTATATATATATATATATATAGTTACTGCGTCCTAAAGAAAGTGCTGAACTTGCGAGTGATGCTATCGCGTAGCCCGGTAGTCATCCTTCCTACGCATCTGACCTAAGAGTACCTAGAGACGCCAGACGCCCTTTATGTAACTGTTTCGGTAGCTGGCTTCCCCATTTTACCTATATCTCTTTGTGATACGACTTACTTAATCCCAGGCTACCGTATCTTTCGCCAGGCTCGTTCATCTCTGCCGTTAATTTCGACGTTTACGGTTTCTTAGTCCTCGCGTAACCTTGAGGAGGACTTTAATACCGTCTGCGCATGCGCAAAGCGTTGAATGAAATTTCACGAGGGCAGGGAGCTACGTACGCGTATACAGTAGACTCTCCTTAAGTGAACGCTGTTTAAGGGTGTTGGGTATGCGATTAGAAAAAAATGTCACTTAAACGGGATTCTCCCCTCCACTCTTCCACCGTGTTTTCTTCTCGATTGTTTTTCTTCCCAAACACTCAGTCCTTTCGCGCGCGTGCAACGATACGGTCGGTTGCCGTTAGTGCGCGGATGCGTGCGTGCGTGTGTTCAGAGCCTTAAGGGCAGAAGATGGCGGGAGGGGAAGCTTCAACTTATCGAGCATTCACTTAACTGAAGTTCCACTCTATAAGCTGCATAGGGTAAGTTTTTCTTTCATATTTTAATATGAAATGCAAAATTGTTGCGTAATAATTAACGGGCTTGTATAAATAATTTATAATTACGTGCGTGTCGTAAAATCGTCATCTAGGAACTGGTTGATTAAGCCAAATCTCGAAGAGGGTAATACCCCGGTGCACGTTCAGGAAATTACGTAAAGATTTCGATAGCTGCTATTTTTAAAGAGAATCTCTAACCCGTAAATACTACGGTGGACGATACTTCTCAATTAGCCGTGATTAAGTTTAATCCCCTTGTCAAGCGGTGCCGTAAATAAAGCTTTAGAGTGCCAAAGTTTCTCGCTCTACTTTCTATACCAGATATATATGTACGTCGCGGGAAAGGCCATCGGGCACCAGTATTCTTGGGTACGGGGTTGCCCCTTTTTTTTCCTACGTATATCCATTTGCCACGTAATGGCTAAAGTGGGGCCTTATCGTATCGGTCCTTCAGAAATATCATTCTCGTATCAAAAATTGATATTCTTTTTCTCGGACATTAAATAACCCGGCACATCTTTTCCACGAGGATTCGATTCTTCATTCACGATCGCTTTACTTCGCTGCGAGTGTCACGTATACAGGGAAGAAAATATTGGGGTGGATTTTGGCTTCGCACTTCACTTACTTTAATACGAGCATTTCGATTTAACGTGGCTACGTGATTTGTGAAGGCGATCTGTAACGCTGTCTGGATTAGCAGGGATGGAATGCATGTTACGGATACGTTGTAGTTTGATCAAAGTATTAGAAAAAAAAAAAAATGAAGTTATGCGCCTCGTGAACAATTTCGATTTATGCAAATTTTGAAATTTGATGGAATTTCATAAAACGTGTACTGTGCGTATCAGTTGCGGTATAGTATATTATAATGGTCGCTGACAAAGTATAGATATAATCGACCCAGTGCATTATTATGAAATTTTGTGATCGCGTGTCGTACCAGTTATTATCACAGTACGAAAAGTTCCTCCGCGTTGGAGCACGGTTCGGATAAATTGTTTGTGTGCGTAATTATTGAAAGAAATATTATGATTATAATCAATTATGATTAAGAGGCTATTATAGAAATTAAAAAAAATTTTCAATCTCAATCTCTTTTAATCTCTTCAATTTTAAAATTGTTTCTTTCTACTTTTATCCGACTTGCGAATACCCGATCGTTATACAAATCTAGAACAGTCATCGATAGACCGAGAAGAACCTGGAACAAACGAGAAAAACGTAGAACAACCTAGAAAAGTCTAGGAAAACCTAGAACAAGCCAGAACAACAAGTAGAACCGGAAATTTCGAGTTACGGTGGTAATTTTTCGGATCCGTCAATTATACAGAATAATTTTGTTTATTTTTATTCATTATCAATCACAACGCCTGAAAATGTCTTGTCAGACTGTACCTGAAGTCGCATCCACAATGCATTATTTACAAGCGCTAATAATCATTAGCTGACGAGCATTAAGTGACACCTTCGTCATCCTCGTTAGCGGTCGCAGCAGTTAGCCTGAACCTACCTTTACTCTGACTACCATATTTAAAGCTTACGTGTCGTTCACAGCGCGTAATAAACTCCCGGTAAGTAGACGAAGTTCTTGACAAAATTATAGAGTCCGTTAAACGCTAAGGAAACACTTTATTGACGTTTAGTTTTATTAGATTAATTATCCATTCGTAATTATTAGCATCGTCTATAGTCTGTCTGTAGTAATTATGCCAATCTAGGCAAACAATGGGATACTTAGGGACTTTGCGCGAGGCCGTCCCAGGGGTTCGTGCCAGAGTCCTTGTCATATCAGATACCAGAGTTAGTCTTGTCTAGAAGAAGAGCCGAGCAAGGTCGCATTAGGTACAGTTGGTTAATTACGAAGCAAGGTGCGCTCTCGTAAAAGAGTCCTCATGAAAATGTGTCCTTTATTGGTTCCCATTAGTAGTCAATTGTTAGCGCCAAGAGGATATACAAGATTGTATTATTGGAATAGGGATTTTAAAATATTTTAGATATCTCTGCACAGCATCAGTTTTTTTTTTTTTTTTTCAAGGCGTCATCTGTGCAGTCAAATGATTAGCACAGTAGGATGAGAAATTCATATAACGACAGTGACGAAAAATCAATGGCTGTCTGACCCAATTAGGTGGGATTACTTATACGTATCATGTATATATATATATATTTAACATTTGGTTTCCTACTCCTATTACTATTGATACTGCATTCACATCCATCATTACAACATGCGATCTCATGGTTGGCAGAACTAATTTGCTAACAGCCAAACAGCAGTCAATTCTCATTTATACATGGACAATGCTATATTGTACCGTGGAAATATTGCTTAACAAACTGGAATTGTTGGGATATATATATATATTTTATTAATCAATCGTCGCCTGATAATTTGCACGTAAACGTGCATTTTGCAATTTATGGTAATTTTCACGTTTTAAAACTAGGAAATTGCAATGGGGATGTAATAGAGCAGGAAATATGGTAACGTTACGCAAAGCTAAAGTAGGTACATTGGAATCGGTTATCCATAATGAAATCTAGTCACGAAGTGGAATTGCGTGTGAATGTGGAATTGCACTTTTTTCTTTTTTTTTTTAATATTATCCCTCGTTGAACAGTTGTATTTTAAAGTGCAGCTGGTTCCAGGTGGCATTGTAATTGAAGTATCGATTGTAGTATCTGCTTTTTCGTGGAATTGCTCGAATTGGCAATTACATTGGATATAATTGACATCACCAGGGATAACTGATCGTCATTGAACTATATGTATAATGTATGTATATATGTAATATATCTAATGGACTAAGACACACACTTAACCCTTGGTAATAATAATATCTTATATAACGGGTGATCCACTTGATATAACGATTATATCAAGTTATATAATGTATATATCTTAGTTTTGTTTGTCTATCGTTTTTCTTCCCTTCAACTTGAATCAAGTCGACAACAAGCTAGCTACAAACCTACCCAAATTGAAGGATAGGCATACTTTTCTTGGAGCCACCCTAGGGAAATTAGCAACCCTTGGCAGGTCGATGCCAATTTGCACCCCCGCTATATGAGTAACTTCACTCGGGAGACTACCATTTTCTGTTATTCCGCTGTTGAAGCCTCTTTCGATCCGAAAGACATAGCTGTTTGATGGTCGACAAATTGTTTTGGCGAATTTGAGAAAAAAAAAATTTATTTCAAAATCTTGCGAAACTCGTTATTGTATTTAAATTCGTCTAAAATATTTTATATCTTCCCCGAAAAAGAGTTTATCGTTGCGTCATGTGCATAGTGCGGAGAGCATGAAAATGTCCTATAACTATAACGGATGCCACTGTGTTAGCACGTACGAATTTGCGGTGCGCATAAGAACGTCTCCACGTCGCGCTTCACTTTAAATGAAATTACTTCCGTCGAGTTATGTTGCGTTCCTCAAGACGATGAGAGTGGCCCTCCTGCATCCAGGATTCCTACGTGGCATCAAACCTCCTGGAAGGAAGGGAAGCGAACGTCCTGGATGTTTTCATCCAAGGATGCCTCGGTAATAAAAGTCCGTGGATCTTACGGCTAGATAATCTTATGGGAACACGGCGTACGTTCAACCCATAAAGTGCGCCGCGACGCTGCTCTTCCTCTCTCAGTGGCGTAAACTCTCAATTTATTAACCCCCCGGCGAATAGCGGAGACACGGGATAGTTTAGAGAAATGCTAAGTATGGGCTTACGCGGGAGACGTGGCAATTCCATGCTTCGCGCAACGAAATTTATTCTATGTTAATTGTGGAATTGTATGAAGTTTCATTCTTTTTTTTTTGACGGACGGTTATTTCTTCATTATTTATTAAGTGGTAACCAGGGGTGGGACACCAATAAATATAAACGGGCGGGAATTTTTTTTGAACCAAAAAAAAAAAAAAAAAAAAAATTCAGCTAAATAAAGAAAAGTTATTTTTTTTTTTTTCTAAGGAAATATCAAAATCTCTGTGACGTAGCATTAATCTCAACTCACATTCGTCATTCTTAGCAATTCCAAACCTGACGCAAGTATAAGGGGTGATCGTGTGGTAGCTCCTTCCAGAAAGTAAAATCGCGTTAGTCGGTCCAACCCTCGTTATAGAAAGTTTACTTTTTATAAAGACCACCGGGGGACCCGAAACTTCCTAAGGAGGCTTCTTTATGTCTAAATATGTTCCTAATGGCATATCCCACCCTACTGCCGCCGCCATTGGGAACGCAGGGGCAGCCACCACCCTTAGATAGCTTAACGATCGGCGAACATTCCCTGCAGTTTACTGTTCCGTATAAAAGCTTATTGTTCAACGTCAACCAAGAAGTCTTAAAAATATTACATTTCTTTTTTTTATGTACACCCTATATATCGATCTTAGACTCCTGTACCATATATCTGTCTTTCGTTTGTATCTTCAATTACTTTTCTCTATTCAGTAAATAATGAGACGAATTTAAAACACCTAACTTTCGGTTGCGTCAGTTTTTACCTGGTATCTGGTTTCGGGCGAGGAAGGTCCTAGGGTATTTGCTTTTTTACGAAATGCGTAGGGGCGGACATATAAAAAGTTCACGTAATGCGCTGATGTATGGAGGCTTGCCTCTATTAACGTTACGACCTGAACACCGCCGACGGAATTCAGGACCTCCCCCCAACTTCCTACGGGACTGGAATTTCAATGTGGCGACTTCGAAATTTCGACAGTTACCAACTTCGAGGAGTTTCTCGATTGCCAATGTAAGAAGCTATCTTTCTCTGTCGGCCAAATATTACCATAACGACAATGAGCGGAATCGCAGTCCCCTTCGCGCTAACGATCAAGTACCTCGTTTCTCTAAGATCGAATTCTAATTTGATGAAATTCCGGTATTTAAAAAAAAAACATCCTTAACTCGAAAATTTCTATTGTAGGAAATCTACTTCGATTTTGCGTAAGGAATACTAATATTTTTTTTTTTTTTATTAACCCAGCTCAACCCTGACAAAAGTCAAGAAATAAATATCAATCCGAAACTTCCCTTATAAGCGTAAGGGTTTGAATTTTTTCAAACTCCGACCAATCGTATATCCTGATGAATGTTATCAGCTTGATTTACTGGATTGTTTGTAAAAAATTATTTACGAAGGGCATATGATTTTATTTCAAGAAAAATCTTCGTGACTTTTAATTTCCGTAACTTATCTGAGGTTTGATTTGGATTCTCGATGGGTCTGTTCCTATATATATATGTATATACTGCAGCAGCATATTGGCACGTGCTCGATGGACTTTGCTTATATATCTTCACGTCACGTCCGTTTCAGGCTGGTTTGAGAACGTCGGAGGTGATTTTGATCAATGGTTTGATGAAGAGCAGCCATGTTGGATAGTTAGAGGGTGGAGTGCGGTGGGTGGGGGGGTTAGGACATCGGTACGTTATACAGGACCTCCTTGTCCTACGTGAATACAATCGGGTTGAACTTACGTAAATGACACATTGATCCCAAGAGACTATAGACTGTAGAGAATAACTCTAGAATAGAAACACAGAATTTATAGTACAATTATTACGTGTGTTACAATGGGTGATAAATGGACTCATTCATTATTTAAATAAATAGAAATATAATTTTACGCACACCTGTATTTACAGATATTACATAATAATCAAAACACGTATATTTGTTCGGCAAATAATTCAAAAATAATTAACAGCGTATAATTTCATAAATATAATTTTTATAATTTCCGCATACACCTCAACTTTGCATCTTACCTAGAATATATATTTTGTTACTTTTCGAAATTTTCATATATCTATGAAAGTCTCACTCTCGCCCGTCACGTTAAAAGCTCGAAAAATTCTTCCCAAGAAAATTCTGGCACAATGCGGCTAAATAAGTGTCTTGCGAAATCGATAAAACGAACAATGGAAAACGTATAGTCGAAGAATATTTCTTTTATTGCCACCCCCCCCCCCCCCTATCACCCCCCCACCCCCCCCCCCCCCCCGCTCGTCACTTCATGAATCGATCACCTCAATACGACTATCCTGTGACTATAGTCGATCGGAAATGGGTTACCTATGGGATTTACGTTGTATATACTATATCGATATATGACTGATCGTATGACGTATATCTGTAGTATAAAACCTATCAGAATTAGTTCAGGGCTCTGGAATTGGCAGCCTCCCGTCGTCAAACCATTTGATGCCATACCATTTAGCCGTTTCTTTTTATTCTCGTTGGCCGGAAAGAGCAAGGAAACTGTATTATCCCACGTAACGAATCCGACGGCCTTCCTGGGCTCTTCGCTAGGAATGGTTTTTCTGCAGTCAGACGAGATCCTTGAAACACATAGTATATCATACAGTGTAGTGAGCCGATAAAATTTACGTCGCTTGCGCGACAGGATTAGCTTTTAAAAGCAACGCTGGTACTACATGTGTATATGTGTTTGTATTTATTTCATGCGTCACTTTTTGTTTCACACTGTGACTGATGGCCTCAAATCAAAATTTTATGACTCGGGAGAGAATGAATGGTGGGGCAGTAAGAGAAAGAGAGAGAGAGAGAGAGACAATACGAACAGTACTTTCTGGAACACGAAATAAATTTATTCGTCCATCCCACGACAAAACGTCAATTTCAGAAAATCGGAGCACGTACAGTTTGTTTTATCTCGATTGTTGAATTTTCAAATTCCACCGCGAATGGCAGTGTCAGTTTTTTTTTACACGTATTTTTGTATTTCACGTAACGTACTTCGGGGATATCACGTCGTGCCAGATCGTAGAGCATACTCTATAGTTTTTTTTTTATTTCGATATATTATTACTGCAATTGCAGTATAAATAAATTGTGACGTATTAAGATACTGGATTATTTCGAAGTTTTAGGGTAACCTCATTTTTGTAATAAATTTTTGTTTATTACCAAATGTCAGAAACCAAGGTAATAGTTGCGTCAGCAGTAAACATGGCGATCATTACAATTCCTTTAATCTACTCGACTCCATCTCGGGCAATCAAAGCTTTATCGCTTAATGGAAATAACTTATTTCTCTAAGTTCTCCTGTTGCGTGTTAGCTTACCTTATTCCAGGCCACACGAAATTACCAGCTGCTTGTACGTTATTGTAACGGCGACCTTTGACCCAGTGGCTAAACAATTATAATAATTGATCGTCCATTTCGATTACGTAACAGTCCCTCTAGCTGCCACTTAAGTCTAGTACCTTTATTTACTTTGAGTTTGTACCCACTTTTAGTTTTCATGCATCTCAGTCTTTTCGCGGACTGGACAAGGCTGGCCTTCATCACGTATTATACTCTTGAGCTGCGTTTCGTCTTTGCTGCACCCTAAACGTGCTCGAACTCTGGTTCACTATACTGTATCGTAGCCAAGTCCTACTGCAGAGTTCGAGTAGCGGCAGAGTTATGAATTCTTGTGCAAAATATTTTTTTAACGTCATAATACAACACGCGCTGGTTGCTTATAAATAATTAAAAATTATTTATTCGTCGGGGTTGATATTGAAATTTTTTTTTTTTTTTCTTTTTAGATCTAGTAATATATTTCATATTGTCAATTTCTGTAATATATTTTCTATAGCCATTACGCGATTCATTTGATTGTCATGCTATATTATTTTATTTAATAAATGTAACGGGTGTTCATTTATTATCGTCTCACAGCATCCCTTACGTACACGTATATGCTGTATTGGGTATAGCCAATCCACATGTTGGCAAACATTCCCAAATGGGATTTAATTTGTAAAAAAAAAATTAGATCATCAGGATCCTCCGTAACGTTTACCTTGCAACTTAAAAGTTACCGGCAAACTTCGATCTGGGTGGAGCCGATATTTGTTTGCCGGTGATTTGTCGAGACTATGTATAGAGCGTAAGACCTGGCGAGAAACGAATGGCGGGTGGCAAAAGGGAACTAGCCCGTGTTTACACTCGCCGGAACAGTCGGAAAGTTCAGTAGTCACCCTTGCCGCCGAGGTATCGGTAGTAGGGCTTGTATACACGGGGTGAGGATATGGTTGGTGTATATATATATCAGTGTAAGAGAGCAGGGTGTGTGCAGGTCGAAAGTTGAGAATTGTCAGGAAGGGGTTGGTATGTTTGTCCGAGGTTCGGGAGGGCTGAGGAAGGATCCTTCGAATAGGGGATGATTTACGAAGGGAAGGAGCCATTCGCGCCATTAACGTTTTCACACACACTGTGCAATCTGACGTCCATTGATAAATCGCTTGGCTGACCAACTATCGAAGTTATCTGCTGATCAGTTGTTTTATTACCAAAATAATTCCTTACGTTGGTACGCGTTGCTAATTAAGATATTATTTTTTATTTTCCATTTCTTTTAGGCACGATAAAGAAATTCAGTCTAGTAGTTCTCTATGCGGGTTCCCATTGAGATAGATTGGTCCTGACTATTTCAGGTCGATGAAATGAACTTCTATGGGGTGAATGGTACCTGACCCTCCCTAACAAGCCTAAGATGCTTCCTACGTATTTCTTCACGGTCTGTGGTAACCCTGGTATGTCAGGTATCTGGTACCTTGGTGTTCTATGTTTATCATGCAGACCTACATTGTTAACATTCTGATCAGTCCACGTGGCTCCTTTATGGTTTCAATCCTTGCAGGGATGTTTAGAATGCGTTACCGAGCATAGGGGACGGTGTAGTCACTTAATTTTGAATTTATTTAATAAATCCAACTATCGTCCACCTGTCCACCTTATCTGCTTTGACTGAAGGTTGATAACGATTACAAATTTTTTTCTTGGAGTATATCCTTTTGTGTAACAAGGGTTGACTCGCTCACATGAATCCAAATTCTGTTTCCCATTTTCTCCATGAGGATCAGGGACGCTAATAGCCACGTTGTCCAACCCCGTAAACTAAGCTATGGCAAATACGGAGCATTGTGGTGTTTTCACCGAAGTATCGTATTCACCATGGAATTTGTCACTGTTATTTTTTATTTTTTCCAATCGGCTGCCATCCCCCGTCAATTTAGCTCCGTTTATCCTTTATTTTGACTTCTTTGAATTTCTACCTGGCTGATGTACACGAGAATCGGAACAAGATCGAAATAGGAATTGAAATTGAAAATGTGGAAGAACATCGTAAATCCTCGCTTACCCGAGCGCAAAGTCATGATTCCGGTTTTATGCGGCGATTGTTCAACGATAAGATTTGGCAAGTGCATCGGCACGAGATGCATCGTCGTACGAAATCGAAATGACACGCGAGTACGGAAAAATTTGCAGACCCGGATGTTACACGTAAATCTCACGTGCGACAGTAGGAGTGCGGTTGAATTTGAATTTTTAAAATATTCAAAAAGTACTGTGCTACACCAGCGCCACGGTGACTCTTATACATGGCGTCTACTTTGACTAACAGATTCGATGGTTGAATTTTGCACGTGGAAATTCGAAGGAGACAATTACCTTTACGTGTCAGCAAACAATTTGGATCGCGCGCAGAATGCATTATGGAATTACAATTGTCCATGCTAGGAATTTGCTTGAAGATCGAGTTCGATTCTCTCCATCGGATGGTAATGTAGGTCTCTGTATTATCATAACGATCAAATGCCATCAGCTGGTTTAAAGTTTTGCAAAATTTTTCGATGAGTGATTAATTTTTCTTTTTTTAATATCGTTTTATAATTATTCCAACCCACAGTGAAATTCGTAAATATCATTAAGAAATGATGATTGGTGTAACTTGCTCGAAAATCAGTACCACGTACCTGATGCTCTTAGCTACCACCAGGAAACATATATCAATCCAAACTCTAATGAATATGTATTAAGGATTATACGAGGGCCCTTGCTCGCCTAGGGAAATTTACGAATTAAATTATGTTTACTGATACGATACATTACTGATGTACGAAATTTACGTAATTTTCCTAAAACTTCTTATCGCACTTTGATAAGAAATTTTTACTGATATTCTTTCCATATCTCACTGACATATCCGGATCACCTGCGTTTCCTTACATGTAAAACGAGACGAGAAGTCTTTATATAATTTTGCACTATTTTAATATAAACTACCGTGTGTTCCATCAGCTGTCGTCTTCTGCTCAACAGAATCGACACTTATTCATGAGCGACCGTAATTCCATAATCTCTTGAATAATCTCACGCTCGCGCTTCTCCCTTGTATTACGGCCGTAACGCGCAAGCGGACTCGACGCCATAGAAAGAACTCGAGTTAACCGTAACGTCGGTCGTGAGTTGAAAAACAAATTTGTTTTTAATTCATAAAGACCATTACTTTATGTTGAACGATATATCGATCGCACTATAAATTGGATGTGTCGTGAAAAAAAAATCTGTTTCGTTCTGACTGATCTGTCGGTGGGAGAATTTAAAGTTTTGTCGATTTGCAAGCACCACGAACCGGCAAATAATCTAACCGTCGGCCCAACGTGACTGCTTTTGCACGTTTGAAAATACATAACCATCGCACGAGCCACTGAAAGGCATGAAATCTGAATGGACTTCGCTTCCCTCAAAACTCAATGGCTTTGTTTCCGTTAAAGCAGCGACGTCAATGTTCTCTGATATGTACTTCACTGGGAGCCCATGAAATCGTTGCAATAGCTTCGCTGCCAGAATGCATAGCGAAGCTCACTGATATATGGAATTCAACTGGAATAACATGGAAGTGGAAAGGTCACGCCAATGGACGTCTCCAATGTGCCATTATATATGCATACATCCTACATATACATACAGCATGCAGATACTATAGACTATTGAATTATACGGAGATACGGTTTCATTTCATTTTCATACTCAAATTTCTAGAACTCTACGTACAATCAGACTCTGGATAATGAAGTATTCTCAGATTGGCAGACATGAAAATGGCCATTTCAAGATTTTTGATGACGGTTTCTTACCTCGTGTAACGTTATTTTTTCTAGGGTGCACGTACTGGTTATATATATATATACATATACATATATATGTATTACTATACATACTGTACTAGTAGGAACGTAAACTTTTATGAATAACTTAAAAGACTGTGCTCCGGATGCTGGGAAATTAAATTTTATGCGAACCCGCGCGTGTATCCTGTGTGCGCCTGGTAACATGGTAGAAGTTGGCAATTTTACAGTGACTCTCCTACTTGAGAATTCATAGAATATGAATTTATTTACTGTGTCAAGTATGCGTGGGGTCCTTTGTACAGTGCTTTGTGTACCCACCCTGTGTATCGCGATCTTTGCTAATTGTATACGGAGAATGTACGAGGGATAAGACTTTTTTTTTCAATTTTTTTTTTTTTTTGGGTGATGGTGTTTACGGATTTCAGGGAAGATTTTCGTGGCAAGTTTTGCCATTTGTTTTCGAAACCACCCTTCCGTGTCGAGGGCTGTCTTACTGGCGGAGCGAAGGATTTATTGGATTAGGAGATCGAAGGCCGGCCTGTGTTATCTTATATGTAGTATAGGAATTCACCCCTGAGACAACCCTGAATTATTGCGGTGTTTGTTCGCTCGAAGGACCGTGTGGGAGGATCACGGGTTAATGAAAAATTATATTGACAACATTGGCGATCGTTAATGATAATATGGACGAAAATAGGGGTTTATCGTGATTGTGTACAATATTTTTTTTTTAAATAGAGATGATTATGCAATTTTTGCTATTATTCGCCAAACTTTCCTGAAACAACTTCGAACCGCTGGCATTTGCATGCTATCGACTGAGAGTGCGCCATTTTCAAGAAAATGCTTTTCGCCTGATATTCAAACACGGTTTCAGCGGCATCGTGCACTTTTATGGAATCCATTTTGCACCCTATTCTATCTTCGCATCCCTTTCACACTTCCGCCATTTTCCTTCCTATATATTTCCTTCGATTTACTTTGACCCGCTTCACCCTCCTGCCACCCTCCCCCCTAATACTCCTCTCTTGGCGAACCTTCTTCGTGAATTACTGCTATTGAGATTTCTAATCGAATTGCAATATTGCGAATAATTCGCGTAGATTCCATTAGCCAAGTAACTTTGCGAAAATTAAATATTTGACATGAAAATTCTTCAGCGCGCTCAATTGCGCTTCGATCGAATCGAATTAACGTACTTTCTTTGTCTTAAAGTTATTTCCAATATTCGTATTACTGCAGATCGTAAGTGCCGTTGATAACGCAATCAGAGTCTTACTAATTCGAAATGCACCTGATTGCAGTTTTCTTTCGGTTTTAATGAAATAGATGCATAGCTCCGTTAACGTGGGAAAAGTAACGCGTGAAATATTTGAAATTCAAGTGTATCTGATTTTTAGGGATTTTCGCGATAAAGTAATAAGCGAGGCCATCGGGACGAGTCAATTTCTTAAGGTTAATTTAATTAGTCGGGGTCCGTTTATTTTGAGAAAAGTTTAACCGATTGCTCGTTTCCCTGTTTCCTGATTTAATCTGCCGAGTGCAAAGTTTTCATTTGCGGTATCTTCGTCACTCCCTCGCGAATTGTCAATCAACTCGAATCATCTACGATGACCTCCGATAAGAGATTCGCTTGACGTTCAAGCATTAAATTTCGTCATACCCGAGCCTATCGACCAAAAACATATTAAATACAAATTATTTTTCAATTAATCATCACAGCTGATACTGCATGACGTCAGCTGTCAACATTCAATTAATCAAGTATCGAATGAATAATAGCGCATGGCGAAAGTCACTGTTGATTGATGCAAGTATAAAAATAACAGTAAGAATAATAAGAAATTATTTTTAGAAAAAATCATTTTAATTGCCATCGTATCGAATGAATATTATTGCTTCACGTGTTAACTACGGATTATAAATTTTTACTCTGATGCCCACACGTCGGATAGTCCAATCGAGACCTGAATTGATGTAGCCAGTTTGAAATGATTGAGGCAACCCAACCTTCATGACTCCACGTTTCCTTACTCTAGCTCAGATTCAATTAATGTCCTTGAAATTGTGCAATCCAGTCGAAGTGAGTAACGTTTCATTTCCTAGAGTAATGTTGCACGTCTCGGTTCTGTACTTATTTCAGTTAGATAGATACAGAGCGTACCCATATACTATATATACACAATTGTACCTATGTCAACTATACCTAAACCCTAGTACTGGCACGTATCAGTTTTATGTTTCCGGGTAAAATCGTAATTTCTTTGTTTCCTCTTGAAGATTCTAACGGGAAGCTCAGCAAAAGTCAATAGAAAGTGGAGCAGGTATTTTTAGAAAACAAGCTTATTTTTTTAAGTCCCCCAAGAGGAGGTACAAATTTGGAGAATTTAAAGTTTTTTTTTTACGCCACAACAATACTCTCATGAAAAGTGGGTTTGAATTTAGTCAGCCAGAGATTTAACGAGCTTTATACTCCAGCAGTGCTTGCGGTAGGCTAGGTGGGACCGTTGGGTTAGGTCAGCTCTATTTCTTATTCTTTTTATTTGCCCCGGCTCGCTTCTCCACTCGTAAATTGGCACCGAACACTGGACGCGACTAAAAGGAAACTCAAAGCGTCCGTCTGCTTCCATTGCCGTACGACGTCTCTCCAAGTTTCTCTGAGTTTAATTGAGCTTGAAAGTTTCCGACTTCTTGTCTGCTGCTCGCCCGTCTCTCTGGTCCACTGAAAACCGCCATGGTTCGGCCAGCCTCTCAAAATCACTTGAATTCAGGTAGCGTTGAAGAATGGGGGACATCTCTTGATGGGTTTACCATGTAAATTAGTCACTTGAATCCCAAATAATTGCTTAATCGGCGAAAAAACCATTTTGCAACTCAAATCCTGAAGAACGAATATTTTTCAATTATTATTTTTTACAGTCCAGATCGACGCGCGCGTCTCGTACTACGAAAGGCGAAAGCGATCCGATAAAATAAAAAAATGTCACGCGTCTATTCTAAAAAATGTGCATTTTTCTATCGACCAACCGACTTGTACACCTTCGTTTTTTCAAAATCAATTTTTTAAATGAAAATACAGTCTGGCCGATCCATATATTTTGAATTCCATTATACCTTTGTTAGGATACGTATTATGTCCGAGGAATGAGTTTATTCAATCTGCGAAAGTAGCTTCCGGAAGTTAGCCTGACTGGTATTAATTAAAATAAGCGCCACCGGTGCGGCTTAAATATTCTTACCTTGGGGCTAAGAGAAGAAGGAATAAATCAGGTCTGAGAATTGTCGGCGGACGAGCTTAGGACTCGAATAAATTAATGGGTTACCAATTAAGCTCAGGATTTATCCGACAATCGAGGCTCGTAACTCGTTTGACTGGTCCAGTATTGAGATCAAATCATTGCCCAGTTTTCATCTGTACAGTATAATCAGTACAGTATAATCCAGATCGTCAAACCTAGTCACTACAAATCTGTAGAATCGTCATATAACACATATATTAAATTGTACAATATATTTTGGCATTATTTAATAATTAACATGAAAATTGCGCAATACAGTCAAATCACCAGTCAAATCATTGTCTGTCACCAGGATATATACAGTCAATGCCAAAACCTTGATCAAGTTCTGCTACTCATGATACCAAATGACATAATAATAATATATAAATTATTTCTTATCCCTTGAAAATAACCACAATGATTCCGGCAACCTTTTTTTTTTTATTATCACCTTCCTATTAATTATACCAGTGACTTTACAATAGCATTGATAATCAATTGGCAATGGTTGATGATTACGTAGCTGGACGTTTCGAACTGGTCAGAAAGTGTAGATCGTGTCACGTGGCTGGGATGATTAATTGTCGAGTTGTCAATGATCTTTTTGTTCAGGAATGACTTTTTATTTTTAACTTACATTTCATATATGTATTTTTCAAAAATTGAGGTGTTACACGGGTGTCAGCTCCAGCACAGCACTTTTTCAAAAATCTCTTAAAAATGTTTCAACAGTAGGCTTTCTCAATAGTTCTCGAGGAGTTCTATAGTTTCTGATGGGCTTTAACAAAAGTTCTGCTAGGTAAACGTCGTTAAAATACTATATATATATTTTTGAACAAGCGCGTGCTTAATGGCGCATAGACGAACTAAAATGTTGATTTACATTTTGCTTGAAATTTTAAACAATTTCGATGCAATATTTCTGAACACGTTTCGCGGCAGTATGCTGGGCCCTGGACCATCAGTCCTATCGCCAAGATAACCAAGTTACCATCGATTCCTCCGTAGTCGCTTTTAATTAATGCAATTAACAACGCCGCTAACTGCCCGACGTGCTTGGATTATCTCGGCAGTTCTCCAGCGCCTGTCGACATTCCCGCCTTGATTGTTAAGTCGAAAATTGCAAATTTCATATTTATGAAAAGCATCCGGCCGCCGCATTTTTAATAGTACGCCTCTCGAACGAGGCGACCACCCTGTCGCGCGTGCGCTTTACATTTCTTTTTTCGGTCAACTTTTTGCGTCGTTATTAAAAAAAAAAAAAAAAAAAGTTTATTGTAGGGTGTTATTTTTATTATGATTATTTAATCGTAACTTACGATTCTGGAATTATTGGTATCGAGAACATAATATTTTATAGGACGACGCATCGTTAGCTGCTGATAATAAATTCAGCCAATCAATTGTAACGGGTGGAATGGAAATTGACAATCGAGCACTTTACACCTGTGGTGGAAGAATGGATGGTAAAAAAAATTTCGAAATTTGTCAGGATATTTTTTTTTTATATTATTTGAGTATTTTTACTATTTAATCATATGATCGTTAAAATTTTTGCACCTGCAAATTTTACTAGGGAGCTACGTGCTATTGTCGATGATTTCTTATGCAATTTTATTGTCTTGTCTGTACAGTCGTTATCTATTTACTTCCTCGTAGCGCGTTAACCGAGAATCTCGTATGTAATCAAAGATTGAATTACATGTCTGTAATTGCCTGCAGTGGCGGTGCTTTCACACTCGAGTTAATCATGTGCATTGGCTCCATTCGCATAGAGTCCCGCCTGCATTAGGGTAACCGAAGCTTTACCGAATTCTGTACGAAACGCGATATACCAGCTGCTCCTGCGATTCTACTTCATTTCGCAACTAATGCACGTTTCGCTTAGATCCAAATACTTGAGAGTTAGATTTAACGTTGCTTCTATACGAGACACGAATATACGTGAGGTCATTGAAGTACTGCACTTTTGCATATAATTATATCGTTTATTAAATATATGGAATAATGAAGTGCATCCAATATTGAATTGTGTCAATAGACGGATATAACGTTATATTAATAAAATATAACGAAAATATATTACATGAAATTTAATATACAATAAAGTCACCCAGTCTCGTTATATCGTTTGACAATTTTATAACGAAATATTATTTTTAACGACTCAAGTATACTCGTATGCACTTTTACCCAGAAGTGCATCAAAGTTCAACAGGGTTACAGTGACTCTCTCGCATTCGATTACCTTAGCTAAATACCCATCCTGATATTAAATCTTTTAACGCCAACGACACTCGAGATACTTGTACGCGCAAAATATCATACTGCTTTTCCTTTATTAGGGAAACTACCCTATGTGCGGTATAATCCATAGGGAGGTTTGCGGACAATTATGGCACCAGATGCATGCACGTTATAACGCCCAGTTCTCTGCTACCCGCAAGTTTTACGATTGCCAACCGACTAATTTGATTCGCACAGGGATTTTGCGCTGCTTCGAGTTTAATTAGTTTCGTAATGAAGCAATCATCGATTGACACGTTATACAGGGTGTAAATGAATATAATAATTTTGAATAAAAAAATTGTTTCTACCCCAGCGTAATCAATGACTTTTGAATAAGATGCTTTTGCTTTTTATGTTTTCCCTTGAATTTTTTGATGGCGAAAAGTCGCGTTTTCACGATCCGTAAAACGAGACAAAACGACGTCCTCACGTAATTCTAAAAGTCACATACAGTTCGTAGATGTTATCCCGTGACAGCAGCAATAAGCAGTCTATGGAAATTCGTTGGTCGTGGATATATTCACGGAATACAAAAGTTGAGCCGTACACCCGGTAGAAAAAGAGGAAACTAAAGTTGAAAGGTATTGCGCTTGAGGGAAATAAGGCATGGGTTTAATTTAAAGAGAAAAATGAGAGCTTCCCAACAGATGGCGTTAGTGGCAGGTATCAAGAGTATTTCCACAGCTCGTACATTTGTTACGATAACAGAGTGACTGGAATATCCTTCTTGCTATGTGGAAGAACAAGAAACGACGCTCAGTCTTGTTTCGAGTAACAGCAAGAAGAACGGCGGTAATAATATAAAAAAAAAAAGAAAACATAAGATAATAGTTCAAGCACCCAAAAAACATCTAAGATAATACAGATAGGAAAACTCGTTAACTCCCTCGACTAGGATGAATTGCGGTTTTACATTAAAAAAAAAAAAAAATTCATCTTTACTCGTACTCGCAAAAAATGGCGACATTCTTGGCTAAAAGGTTCGAAATGAACATTGTCTCTGATAACGAAATTTCTCTTGACTACCGACTGCTAATGGGAACCGCATGAAAATCACTGGTACCCCACTGGTTTCTGCGCGCCCTCGTTATCCTCTGGGCAATTGTGGTCAGAAATTACGGTAACTTTTGTGTCCAACATATAAACAAGTTTGGCTGAAATAAATCTGAAATTTAATGGTCCACCCTATCGCGTAATACGTCAGAGAGGTGGGTGGTACTTTTTGTGAATTTAGGTGAATTTTCGGAATTTCATGTATTTTTTAAGTTACGATTGAATCCAGTATGCACTGGATGACAGTGCATTGGATCTGTGGCACAGATGCATCTTTGATGACGTATCTGTTCGACTCGGAGAAATCTGTCAGCGTCTGCTGGACCAAATTTTGTTTGTCTCCGTTAAAGTTGATTCTTTGGTATACTCACGTAATCTCTTTTTTAATTGCACGTATCAAGGTTATCATTTTTTATTTTCTCATTCCAGTTGCTTGGACTTGGCATCATGGCAGTGGGAGTCTGGGCGTGGACCGAAAAGGACACCTTTAACAATCTATCTCGTCTCACGAACGTCGCACTCGACCCAGCATTTATTCTCATTCTAGTCGGTGAGTTTACGAATCTTCCTGGAAACTCTGTAAATATTAACTCGGACAGTCAGACCAAATCCAGCAGTACGATATACATGGGAATTTAATTCAAATTCGAAATAGCAGCTAATACGATGTCAAAGGTCATTTTGATTGTGCAATGTAATTTCGAATTTATCACATAGTGCACAAACTGCATATCGATCAATGCACTTTCATGCAAATTCACAAAACCCCACGATGGGTTCACTAATTTCACCTTACTCGCAACCCTCGAAAAATAGTCTTCGTCCCTGCGTGATTTTTCACCAATAAAAAAGGCATCAACCCTTGCTACATCTTTCTTTCAGTATACGTGCACTAGAGTCCCGAGTAGGGGTAGCGAAAGACGTTTGTAAAATTTTTTGGTTAGAAAAATCGTCGGGATGGGATGGAGGTTGAACGAGAGCCCTAGGCTATCGCAAAATGCTCTTACGACGAGGTCGGTTGGGGGGGGCGGAGGGGTGGGGGGGGGGGGGGGGTCCGTGGGTTGAGAGGGTTGGTCGCATTATTTTCTCATAGCTCGGGCCAGGATACTCATTAAAGGGCGCAACGAAATGGTAACTCGTGAAATCGGGGTGGAACAAGACAAAGGGGCTTTAACGGGATGCAAAGAAAAGCTCAGGAAAATGGAACGAGTCCTTGGTTACGCAGATATGAGACTTAAAAGAAAGCGGAGACTTTTTCCTTTAGGTACCACAAGTGTATAAATAAAAAGAAATTGTAAAAATATTTTATCTTCACTTTTCTACTTCTTAGAGAATATAACGGCGCACGGGTACAGTGGGTAATAAAATATATATATATATATATATTTTTTTATTTTCTTCATTTACGGCTGTCTGTCATTATTTCGAATCACACGAAGCCCCTGGAGATATTCGAGCTTTCTGCTTATCTCGTTTGACGTGATTTTATCTAATGACCGGATGTCAGGGTGGACCTGCAGGAGATGGGCGAAACTTCATTTGAATTACAAAGTGATACTACCTCAGATTAATTAGTTCCTTTGTGACGTTCGCGGTTTGACTTTGATACACTATACTGGTCCATAGCCTTTTCTGCGGTTTGTTACTGGCGCAGATACATAGCTATGGTTTGTTTCTCTTTGTTAGCAGCCCAGGTACAGTCGTGGGTTTCGAGTTGTTCTTCATTCCGAGAAATTACGTTGGCATCTATGCGATTTCGCCGAGCACGAGAATAGCTGAGATTTATTTTAATTTTCTTCCCTGTAGGGATGCTGGACCGAAGAAAGATAATTGCTCTCGTCAGATTTACATGACTTTCAAGTTTCATTCAAGACCGATAATAACTAAGAGAATCTTCGATGCAGGATAATATTTATTAATAAATCATAATGTACTTTGACATACTTTCTGACAGTAATTGGAAATTTAATACGGGGGGTATATATCTATTTAATTAACGTAGCAACCGATACCAGAGCAAGATATGTTGAAAATGTCAAGTATCTCATTTTCAAGTTGACGTTATCACTCGATATTCTCATCGACTGTAGTTGCGTAGACCGCTTTTTTTCTCACTTCTTGTCCTTGATAACGAAAATATCTCTGCCAACTTTTCACTGTTAAAAATAAGAAGCGTCTAGTAGGTATTTTTAGAAAAAATATTATTTCGAGTCGTGCTGAATTTTTACAATAAAATTTTTTCTTTGCACTTAACAATTTTAGTCCTGTGTCACGACGGTTTATACTCGTTGAAAGATTAACCATAAATTTCGAAAAAAATTGGAAAAATTTGTTTATCGAAATTCCCCAGAAATCAATTAAATGCTCGATTAAAGATGACTAAGAATGAAGAATGAAGAGTCCCATAGAAGGAAATATATTAAGAAAAAAAAAAAATGGTCCACAGACACTCATACGTATTTGCATGGCTGCCAACACCTAGAATCAAGCTCGGCTCAACCTACTTTCAGACAAAGTTTCACTAACGAAGTTCCCTGGATTATAACCCTTCTACGCAATAGCACGTGCACAGCTACGAATTCGCGATGCAGTACGCGCACACATAATAATGCACTGCTACCCACTTAAAGGCGAATTCACACAGCAACTTTCTTGTCTAAGGCGTCGCCATAAACGAGAGGTGCACTTGCAAAACTTCGATTTACCATCTTGGCATAAGTTTGATATACACGCGATGACGTCACACCCCGAGTAACTAGGAAAGATTTGAAACCTTGGGCGAGAGTAACTCGACGCCGTGGGGCGTCGCGACGCCGTACCCCACGATGCAACTTTGAGTATGACTACTCGAATAAAGCTTGTATATACCAGCTAAACTAACTTCAGACCCTTTACACAGGAATCGCACTAATTTCGGGAAGCTATAGAAATGTCCCCAGAGACGTAGCAGGGTGGCTCAACCCAGCCTCTGCTCGTCCGCCATACTTGTGGCAGATGTAATTTCCTTTTACGTTATCCTCTGTCAACGTTTATGGCTTCAGCAGATGCTGCGGCTGTCACATCTGTAACAGGCTAATCAGTTGGCACTGATCCCTGATAACGCGTGCCTGACTCACAATCAGTGTTGCCTTGCCTATCATCGTCCCTTTACCTTTGCTACTAATTGGAGCACGTCGTTCGAATAATCACACTAACTTCTGGTAATACTGCACGAGTTCCCGCACGGGTCAGATTCGATAACTCAACTTTATTCGATTCTCATTTCATCACTCGATTTTTATTTCACGTACGTTGCTAGATATTTATTTTCATTGTATCAGCTAATACGAGTGGATCGTCCTCTTGATAGTCCCTTTGATAGATTATGTAACTTTTATAACTTCGCCATGCGCTGGCTGCTTTCCCTTGGACGTAACCTACTTATGGCTATTGCCGTAAGGTACGGCGTAACCTCGACGACTGAGGGATGCTCGTCGTAGAATCAATGTTCGACACTCTTGACAGCCGAATGTTGTTCAATCGATTTTACTTGAAATTCCATAATTTCATATTTGGTTTAATTAAATTTCGATATGAAAAAAAGTCGTACGATAATAATAATGCATTGATTATTAAGGAATGTTCGCAGGTTAGACTTAATACGAATTGGTCGATTTTACTTCGATGTCATAAATATTACTCGTCTCGATCTAACCCTGAGGTAGGTAAATCTAGTTTTACCCGGGTTATTGATAAATAATTAAAAAGTATCATGACGTAGGTTCTCATCAGAATTTTTATATCGAAATGTCATTCTGTATTGAATCTAACTCTTTTCTTTTTTGCATATATAACTGAAAGTGTTATTATATATTTTTCAAGATTATATGATAAGCCTCATTAACCATCACATATATCAGGCACATCCACGTATCCACGTAACCCTACCGGAGAGATACTAGTATACGTGTTTCGATTATCCCACGCTCTAATTACCACAATTTCCTCTAATGGGTAATTTTACTTTCTCGTCCTCGCTTAAATTACCATATAAGGGCATTCAGGACGTCGGACATCGATTTTACTGGTAGTTCGGCTAAACATGGGAGATATAGCATGAGTACTCTTATACTTTGATACATTTTTTTTTGCAAATTAATATTTTTTTTTTCAGTATCGTTTAATTACCACAGTATGCAACGTATTCGCGTACAACGATATATCTCAAATCGATTTTTTATCTAATAATTTTTTTTTCTTCAAATAACGACACGAGATTCTCTCTCTGTCACTGTAGTGATGTTTGACTTGCGCTCATATATGCATGTAACGATTCCGACATCAAACGTATGTACGTTTTCGACGTTCTTCGACGAGCTTCGCTGCATCAAGGAGTCAGAATTTTATGAAATTATTTTTTTCTTCTCAGTATACGTTATGCTCTTTTGTTTCTCGTGAAAACGTGGTTAATTGTAACGACGCAATTTATTCTTTTTTTTTTCAATAATTTCGCGAGGGCTTACATTCGATGAGTCTTATTAATGTAGTCGATATATTTTTTTTCCCCAATACTTTCGCTGTGTGATTACACGGTGTAAAATGGTAATTGTAACGAGCTGTGTATGAATTTTATTTTCGTTTTATCTCCTTTATTGCAAAACAGTCGATTTCGTCAAAGGGAACGAGGGTAGAGAAAACTACGTACAACGTAAATCTTGCTTGATTAAATTGGAGAGGACTTTGAGAAGTTTCAAAATTTAATTAAAAATGCTTTGTTCCGAAGTTTTCTCTATTTAATTGCAATCTCTGTTTATGGGTAATTTAAGTGTTTGGAGTTTGGTACTTTTATTATATACGTACTGTGTATATGTAAAAAATATATATTTTTTGGAATTTTTCAAACTTTCATCAGTTTACGTTATCATCCCATATAACAGTAATACAATGTTTACTGTATTATTGGATAGAACTGTACAAACTGGCGTCGGACGTGCAGTACGTGCAAGGATTACAGATAGTTTGTGAATTTTTTTGAAAAAAAAAAAAAGAAAAACCCCCTTTGGATTCAAGTTGGTGAGTTAGAAAATTCAAAATTTGGTGGAATTATAATTACGTAATACCCATATCCATTTTGATTGTACGTCAGACAGTTTGGTTTTTAGCCTGAATTAATAATTAAAATAATTTTCCCATTTTTCATCCTCAACTCCAAGATACAAGAAACCAGTAATTATCTGTTTTTCAAATAACCTTATCTCCTTTATCTATATATATATCTGAAATTCATCTTCTATTTTTCTTCCTTCCTCGTCTTCCTATTTCTTCCTTATCGAAACGGTCTGATTTCCACGCGAACACGAATCATCCTTACTTTTCTTTTACTTTACTCAATTCCCGCGGATAACGAATCGTGGGAATCCTCTTTCCTGGAAAAGTTCAGCCTTCCAGCAGTGGCTGTAGTCAATTTTACCAATTCCTTCAATTCGTTCAATACGTCTAGCAGACAACTTTTTCGTCTTTTCACCCTGCTCGATGTTCATTCCTGTAAAATAATAAAATTTACTCCCACTCGTACTCGCACAATGCACATGCACGTTTCGATAAATATTTTATATTTCAATTTTGTATATATATATATTCATTACCAAACAAAAGTATAATCCTTTTTCCAATTAAAAACCTTCGAAAATATGTCATCCAGGATTACCCGTCCCTTATGAATAGTTTGTCATGTCCTTCCAGATCTACGCATATCGATGCTTTCATAATAACTGAATCGTTACCCGTGCGAAATTCCAACCGTTATATGAAATTATATGCGTCAAGGGCTCGATAAATGTCGCCTGAATAAACTCACGAATAGCGGCGACGCCTGCAGTATCAATTCCGTCGAAGTTTCCATCGGCAACAATCATTTACGCAGAAGACCACGTGCACTCGTGACATGACAGGTTAATTACGGATGGACAATCATTGTTTGTTGCAAATAAACAAGATCCACGTAGACCGTAGAGACAATATAAAATATATCGTTCATCGATATATATATATATTTAATAACAATCAAACTTCAAGAAATTACATCAGTCAGTCTACATGGAGAAATAATTTTTCAAAAATATTACCCAGAGATCTTTTGCTTCGTATCACGTTGTACCTTATATTCACTGAACCGATAATCATATCCGAATGACCAAGAATACCGATAAATGAGTTATGCTTGGGTAAAAAATTCTTCGTTTTATCACTCACTTTTTAATTTACCATTTATTAATTTTTTTTAATCCTCATGCATATACGTCACTTTAAATGATAATGACTGATAAAAATCAGGTATTATATTATCAGTGAAATTGCTGAAAAATACTAGAGATTTTTAGTTCACGTCAAAAAAAGGGCTGGTGGCAGTGGAGTAGGGAGCTCAACGTTGTTTATCCTTTTACTTCGTTCGAGTTACTTACGAACTATCGGATTAGTATCGACAAGAGAGACGAGGGAGAAAAAACGAACACGTGGAATATTCATTCCGGCAAAAAAAGCACGAAGGTCTCTCAGGGAATGATTTACGCTTGAGCGACAGCTGTCAATTTAAACACCAGATGACGTTAACGCGCGTGTATATTGTTTGAGATGAAAGATTATTCATCTTCTAATGTCGGGGGGGGGGGGGGGGGGGGGGGGGGGGGGGGGGGGGGGGGGGGGGGG
>JARQTC010000875.1:541262-559392 GCA_030142495.1 Cephus runcator
GGTCGTATCCGGTCGGATCGATGGGAATCCGGTCGGATCCGGCCGGATTGAAAATGATGCCGGATTGCAATCCCTACGACCCTTATACGACTATTGGAAAATTGATGATATAGATATTAAACTTTTTCCACTTTCTAAACTAGCTCGTTATAATTATCTCACTTAAGTATTCCCCCCAAGTAGCGAAACTCTGCGTTACGTCGACTTATTGATCGCGTCTTTGGAAACTAATGGTGGCTTTCGAATTACAGCAAAAAACTTAGTAATTTCATCAGGCATACGGTAGTTATCGTAGGATCGCGATAAAAGTTCACAAACCAGCAGTAATATGTATGGTTGGTTTTAAAAAAAATTGTTATCCTTAGCCTTATTATCAACTTGTTTAAAAGCTCGTCGAGGATTTTCTTTTTTTTTTTAGTGCTTCGTCTTCTTTTTCGCAGATCCGTTAACCTTATTATTATTGTTGTTGATTATGTAAAACGATAATAAATTTCTTTCGCAGATAAAGTCACAGGCAACAGGGGGCTTCCAAGCGTTTATCATTCATTATCGTGAAGATCCAGATCAGCAGAATCTCATCGATTGGATTCAAGAAGATTGGGTAATAATTTGAGTAAAGAAAATATTATTTTTGAAAGTATATTCAAGTGACACGATATAAGCGATGATTTGATAAATTATATATGATATACTCAAAGATATTATATTTAATCTTCATGGACCAAATTTTGACTAATGGTACTATACCGTTTGTTAATTAATGGTTAACCTTCCAATTGTGGTTTGAGAGATTCGATAGAGTTTCCGGTTTACCACCGTCAGTTCTATATGTATATATAGTAGACTACCAACTTTGAATCTACGAGCAGAGAGTAACATTGGTTATTGATTTGGGGAAATTTGAGCTATAAATTATCGTCGAATAGTCTAATCAATTTTAACCGATCCGTATACAGTAGACTCTCGTTAAGCGAACATTTTTCGGAACGAAGGTAAAGATAATTTGAAAAAAAAAAAATAATCACTCAACGGGAGCCCCCTTCTACTATGACGGTTATCAGAATTCATCGCTCTTTACTTCTTTTCAAACACTCAGTTTTTCCGCGCTCGTACAGCGATAAGGTCGGTAGCTGATAACAGGGATCCGAATGTCCCAAAGTGCAAAAATCGCGAGCTGCCGAAGGGGAAGCGTTCGCTTAACGGGAGTCCACTGTATGCAGCAGGAATGGATGCATGAAATATGTAAATATTAATTTTTTGTTATGAGTACATTTAGTGTATTTTTTTATCAATCGAAATTAAATTTCAAAAACGTAAAGTTACTTTAAAAAAATATTTTTCTTCTATGTAATATTATACTGTATAACTCAATCCTATGCATTGAAATCGGTTCGTGTATCGTAACAATAAAATGGCATTTTACGAGCCTGATGTATGGTAATTCAAAATAGTCATAAAAAAAAAATTAAAATTAAATGACGGAACGTGAAGAATTTTCAAAAACATTAAACGACAACGGATGAAAACCAGAGAGAATAATAACGCGTATAATATATTAAATGCCTGCAGGGATAATTATTTATACGTTCGATCTGTTCGAAATTTTGTACTCAGAATTTCGGTATTGTGTGGTGGTTCATATTAAAAAAAAAAAATTGAAAAAATCAAAATTCATATCATACCATCGTCGTACGAGTACGGGTTATAATTGGCAGAATTGAAGAGACCCATTAAATATTACGTGAAACGGATAAAAACATATCTTGGAGCTTAATGAAACTTTCAAGATCTTCACTGTACCATACAAAAATGTGCCTCTCTGCTTGAACTCAAAAACCATTCTTTTTTTTGTTCATCTCCCTTATCGTCCTTCATACCCGTTACTATATTTTCTTCTTCCATAGTTGCTCTTTCTGCGTAACCATTCTCTATTCCTTCCATCCCCTATATTTCTTCATCTCTCCTCATTTCATTCCAACCTTTTACGTCCCATCCACATGCAGCGACTCTACCTCTAAATCGCATATTTAATATTGCACCGTCACAATTCCGCTTGCGGAATTATTTATGGATGGCGTTTGAAATTCGTACGCGCTATAGATATATTTCCACGAATCCGATAGTTCCAATACGTAGGCGTTTTCCGCCTCATTGCATATTGTATATCGTACCAATATCTACAGCGCGTCGGTATACCCGTATACGTATACAGGCCCATTTTAAACGGAATCGAAATTGAATTGTCACTTCGATCTGTGCTACATGTTTATATAGATAAAAGCTTGCGTCCTGTATACATATGCTTAACGTTAATTTTCAGTTGCAATGTTGCGGTATCGAAGGCCCCAAGGATTGGGACCGCAACAATTACTTCAATTGTTCCTCCAGCGAAATTGGCTCGAGGGAAGCTTGCGGCGTGCCTTTTAGCTGTTGCAAACGAAAACCCAACGTAAGTACCTTTGAAATTATATAATAAAACTTAGGACTCGGCTTTTCGAGAGTTTATAAATTCATTTATTAGTTTCTCAATCGACTTTGTCCTCTACCGCCTTTACCTGCGCGCCACCACTATATGTAGTATATGCACACAGAGCGCCAGATCCATTCGAAGGATCTAAAAGTTCCGACGCGCACCGCCAGACGGCAGTGCTCGACAATCTTGAGAATATTCTATCCAGCATCCAATTAAGCTATCGTTTGCCTGTTTCAGGAAATTATCAAGAATAAACAGTGTGGCTATGACGTCAGGAAACCCGGCTATGTGAGTATACTTGATTCACGCTGCATATCTCATTACCCCAGAAGTCTCTGGTAGATTTCACTCGATTTCGCTCAATTACGTACGAGCATTGATTACGCGTTGAACATTGATATTAATTAGTCGTTATATCTTTTTTTATTTATTATTATTATTCTTCGAATACCCTTTGCCCAGGATTTAATTATAAATATTCAAGGACGGAATTCGTACAGTGTTAAAGAGATTTATAGACTGTAGCTTGTCCAATACGATTGTTTGCCTTAAGATGCATCCGAGCAAAAATGGATATAATTAAGGAAGAGTAACGTAGTGAGTTAATTAAAATGTCCGTGGGAGGAAGTAAAGGGGAGGATGGTAGTAAAGATACATATAGATTAGACAAAGCGGGAAACTTAATTAGCGAGAAAGTGATAGAGGGATAAGGAGTTCTCTCCTTCGCAGCATCCAATTTTACACGCCCTTCGTTACTGTCGCTCGTTTTCCGAGAAATATAGATTTTTCGTAAATTACACTATCGTCCAATATTGCGTGATGGGTCATAATTTTTCTTTCTTTTCGTCCCTTTCAATTTTTTTTTCTTTTTCTCTCTTTTCTTTTTTCTTCGCCGTGTTTCTCACGCGAAACAGGCCTAGGGCTATCGCGTCACGCGAAACTTAAGAAATATCCGGTCTGCAGGCGGATTGTTGACTTCCCGTTATATAACAGCTTCGTGTATACTTAAGATAACGCGGACGCGCGAATCTGTAATTATCGGTAACTGTGCTGGAGGAAGTGGAAACGATAACGCCTGAACTGCCCCCGCGTATTTTACGTTCAACCAACTAAACTTTAAGTACCGATGTGTGTATATATATATATATATATATATATATATATATATATGTACAGACGTAAAGGTTGCTTTCCATCTTCCCAATGCCTTTGGGAAAATTTGCATCTTATCTCCCAAGTTCGAGCGAGTTTTAATAACCCAGGCAGACATATAGATACCCGTGTCTGCCATACAGAGGCACTCGTTCCATTTCCCACAGGTAATCAGTAAGATTGATCGATTATCAATGTTCTCATTAATAACCTCAATCCTAAGAACAACGTTGATCAGGTTTTTAGATTAACAAAGTAAATTAAAAAAAAAAACATCTGCAAATTTCCGAATATTTTTAATATTTAATTGGCTCCACCTAATTACTTTTTTCTCTCTCAGATTTTCCCCACTCTCTCCCTCGCGTTTTTCAAAATTTAATTTCTTACCAAATATCTTGAACGACTTCGCTTCTTTATATTATCATTTTCTCCATATCGTCAGATACCCCTAAAGCTCTTATCGAACACGACGACCTTTACGTCTCCACTCAACCGACCCCAAGGAAACTTCCGTTTCGAGTAAAATTTCCACGTTTTCCTTTGACGTACTTATTTCAGTGTCAATAATTCTGCGACCCGCCCCTTTGCCTTCTTATTTTACAACCTTAATTTCTTTATATCTCCAATCACCATCCACACACTTTCCTCATGTACTTTCTGTAATTCTTCTTCGGTCAAAGAAGCAACCTTCCACGAATCTTCCTCACGCTTCTCTAACGCACTCGTATTTGTTTCCTGGGAAATGCAGCCGGGCGAAAGGAGTATATTTGAGAGGGGTTGCCTGAGGGCGGGTGAGGAGTGGCTAGAGTTGAACCTTGTGCCCGTAGCAGGTACCATTGTCAGCACTATGGTTCTCCAGGTACCAGACCACGTCATCTCGTAGATTTTTTTTTTTTTGAAAATTCAATAATTCCCGCTGCTCGAACATTTTCAATCGACGACACTAGACGCACTCAAAGTTTCAAGAACGATACTTATGCTTGACGTAAAATCTTGTTTAGGCCAATTATAATAATGATAATATGGAGATGAAAAAAAATGACATTTAATATTGCAAAACTTGGACCTTGTATATCGAGTCGGGTCTTTTTTAGTTTCTTAAACAATGAATCTCTTCTTGACTCTAGCCCGAAGGAACTCTACGAAGTCCTTTTCGATTGCTATACCGTGACGTAAATTTGCTTAAGGAAATTGAACCGAACAATCTCTGGATCTTGAAGCAGAGCAACGTAATATCGCGGACATAATGGAATATCTTAAAAGCGTCTGAGGATACTTAACGGGAGGGTAGTTCGAGTAGGTAAAGTAAGTAAAGTGCCATCTAGTCGGGCAGAAAAATAATAATGAAACGTTCCGAGAGCAGCGGGAAAGTTTGAATTTTTACTTTACGTCCATTATCATACTATATGTCGCATGTTAAATCGTACCTCGATGTTTAAGTTTTGGCTTGACGTCTCGTAGAGCTTTTTAGTATCGTTCAAGGGATACTATGAGTATTGCTTCACTTATCAGTGTGCTTATCGGTACCTGTGCGTTTACGTATTTTTGTGTTTTTTTTTTTATTACCCTCAGACACGGATTCTTGTTTTAGAAAAAAAAATATTAATTTTATTAGAAGCGAATTTAATTGGCACGCTATCGGTAGGCTATATAGTTATCTGCTGTTTGGTAGATGTAATAGGATATTCAAGATGGCAGCTTAAGCGATAAATTACCACGAAGAATATTATCCGATAAATGGTAACTTATCGTTATCAGACTCTCACGAGGGATATAGAGTTTACTAGGTAAGTAAGAATTATTTAGAATATCACGGCGATCCACATTTTTTGACTTAATCAAAGACAATGGGGTTGAAGGTTGACAGTGGGGCAATGAGTGACACTTAAGTTTTCATTTTTTGAAAATTGCTAAAACTTTTAAGATTCTCGAGGAATCCTTTGCGTATGATATTTTAGGTAATATGTGCAAAATGGAATTGTTTTTTATTAATTATAATTTTTTATCAAATTTTTATGAGTACTAGATACATTATGACATTAGTTAATATTATTACGTAATTTTACTGTAAGGACAAATGCGATTTGTAAATAATACAATTTGGATTATTACAGTCCTAACGGAAGTACGATATTGTGTGTGAAATATTAATTATCTGGTACATTTACCATTGAATTCCCTCGGTGAACAGTTATTCCAATTGAATTTGTTTATATGTCAATTAAAATTCGGACGGGTAAAATCGTTACTCTCGTTTCTAATTTCGATAAATATAAAGTCAATTACGATAAATTAGAGATTTGACAGTAAATTTACTTGGACATGAAAATAGGTATTTTTGTATAAAGAAAAAAAAATACATAGTTTCTATAGTCTTGCTGCCACGTTACCACTATAAAAATAAAATTAAGGAATCAAGGTCTCTTAATACGTACAGGTTTAGATATTCAAACGGGGAGGCTTCCAGTAATTTAATCAAAAAAAGGCCCCATCGGAAGATCTCAGTGTCCTATATCCATTCGTGCTGCACGAAACTGTAATCTATTCGTCCATTAGAGAGGATTCCTCTTACACGTTTATCTGTTTTGTACTGACTCGATAATCAATAACTTGCCATTAGAGAAAATGAGTATTTCCGATTTAAGAGCATAACGACGTAATCACACTTAATTTCACTTTGCTCGTGTTTTATTAAGCTCCGATAATTCATTCGGGTGGAAGATGAAAACTGACAAGTTTTTTTTAAATGAAAAATTTAATTGCCATTGTCAATATACACTTTTAACATCCATACTAGAATATAATAATAATATTATTATTATTATCCCTGGTCCACTTGAAAAACTAGATGCATAATATTTTTATTAAAAAAAAATGTTCTTCCTCGTGCATCGAAATAGAAGAAAAATCCGTATATAATACAAGATTCGCCAAAAACTATCCCTAGTCTCGATATCCTAGTGAAAAACTTTGAAATCCGCAAGCCGGCGGCCGGAGGCTTTAGTGAAGATTCATAAACTTTACAAATTACAGTTGTTCGAAAGTAAAGTATAGTTTCCAAGACTAAAAGTACGGAAGGGAAATGGCGAGATAACGGAGCGACTTCCTTCGCTCGTGCTGAAAAATATTCGTTCTACCGTTTATAAGACATTCACATAATTTGACGTCTTGCGCAAAGAGTCTCGGGCTAGCCTGCTTAATTATCAATATACGTTCGAGGATAAACGGTGAAGAAAATTAACCTAAAATAATGACGTAATAGTAGCGCGCGAGCTTTCGGAATAAGACCTCTGGCAATTTTACCTGTGTCAGGGTCCCTAGATGGAGGTTGGTATAACCTCATTTGGCTTCGCGATTGAATCCAAACTGATGCGTTTGCGAAGTTCCTGGGTCATGGACGCAAACGGCATACGTGAACGGATCGTAACCACGGACTAGCCTGACCCATAAGAGGGTCTCTGAGAGAGGGTGCTATTAATAGGTCATATATATATATATATATATATATATATATATATATATATATATATATAGAATAGACGACACACACAGGTTTGTGAATAAGGGTGGTAAACCTACTGAGAATTCATGCATAGTACAACATACAGATTTATATATATACTGTCGGTAACGAGGTACCCGGGACTAAGTCGCTTGTATAACGGGCATCTCGTGACTAAATCGTGTACTAAATTCCCTAGAGGGTTTCCACGTAAAACTTAAGCCACGACGCGGCGACAATCACCGTTTGCCAACCTCACGAAAGTAATACGATTACCAACGGGTTTACGTACATTACTCGAAATTTCTACCACGATTTGGTGTTTTCTCCCCTCGAATGGTATATTTATCCCAGCCACCGCGATACACGATACGTAGTTTGATTTGGAGTTTACGTACGTATACCAGTTTGGTATGGTAATTACGAAATTCAGTCCCACGTAACCAGACGATTATCCAACCGCGAATCGTTATTTAAATCTATCGAAAGTTTCTCGAAACGCAGGAAACTACTGGTATTAACCGTGTGTGTTCCATGTTCGCTTAACGAAATTTCGAACTAATTAATGCGTGTAACGCTCACAGGTAATTAGCGTCGCGTTTAATATTACAGAACTGCGATAAGAGAGACTCCGCTTGGTACCTGCTTCGTGGTTGCTTCTGGACGTGTAACGAGAATATATGTATATACAAGTATGGGTATAACGAACCAACACGATTTTCCAACCATTTTATGGCAACACCTATGTATTCGATGTAACCAAACGACCCTTGTTACTAACATAACGTAATTACAATTTACAAACCTTTCTCTCGCTCTTTTAAAGTTTCAGGCTCTCTCTCTCTCTCTCTCTCTCTCTCTCTCTCTCTCTCTCTCTCTCTCTCTCTCTCTCTCTCACCCTCTACCTTTGCAGCCTGTTACGTTTCAGAAACACGCTCGCGCTTCATAAATTAACCCGAACGCGATCGTGGCAAATACACTGAGTGTAATTCAGACCGAGTGGCACACGCGATCCAAAGGAGTCGAAATAGAAGCTAATAATATGTGTGTCGGGATCTCGTAAATAGGCTATACTGAAATTGCATTGTTTTTATCAAAACTATTATATCCATCATATTGGTATCTACCATATATGCTTGTTGACTGTAATCATTAAAATAGTTGTTTTCGTTGAAATCTGTCGGAATTTTAAATTACTTTTTTTTTTTAATTGTGGACTTCTGGACGAGCGCGATTGCTCATTGGAATTTCGGTAAGCCAGTAGTCGATCGTTTTATTTTTTTTCAGAACTTTGACGTCACCAAAGTCATTTACGAAAAGGGATGCGTCCAGGCTGGCGAGGAATGGGTGGAGCGGAATCTCCTCGTTATTGCGAGTGGCGCAGTCGGAACGGCATTTGCTCAGGTATAGTTTGTCAAAGGGATAAAAACAAAGAAAAATATAAGGATCAAGTTTTACAGTTTAGGATTGCAGTTTACGGTATAAATTGAATTCGAAAGAATGTTGGATTGTAGCCGTAGTTTCGTTAGTCTATGAAAAATGATCGACAGTGGTGCATTCTGGTGACTTTTTTTTTTAAATTTTATTAAGTACGTCGTAAGGTACTGAATTGTAAGGTTACACCTACTGGATATAATCTTCCGCTAATGCAAAGGTGAGAATTTTTGAAAATTGATAGCGATCTTTCATTCAAAATGGTGCTTGTTTTACGCTGGTAAAGTTCGTCAATGCACATGGATGGCTCTTGATATATTTTTTTCACCGTTGTTTATTATACTTATGTAACAACTTTGGACTGTATATATTTGCTTATATATTTTTTCGTTATATATATATATATATTTTTGTCATTCCTGTCATTTTTATTTAATTCCTAGTAATTATTATAATTGTCGAATTTTTATTCGTTGTTACGGATCTTTGATTAGCGTATGTATATAGTACAACGTGGGTATCGCATGTTAACTTGAAATTTTTGTTTTAATTACAGATTCTCGGAATCTGCTTCGCACAAAATCTGCGAGCGGATATTTTTGCGCAAAAGGCGAAATGGCATTGACAATCCAGAGCCCCCACGGCAGTCTAGCATCTTGCTCTCGCGGATGCTAATCGACCACGTTGATGCCAACGAGAACGTCGACATGAATATTCGCCTTAAGAAAGTCGCCCACTCAATGAAGCAAATGGAATTTTGACGATGATCCTTGGAAAATAACATGAGTCATCGTCGATCTAACACTATACAAAGAAAGAAGTCAAATGGAGAAAGTGCAGAAAATCTTTAAATATTCATTAATAGAAATACTATAAATACGTACGATATTAACTCGAAATATTTTCTACCGTCCATTCGAGTCGTTTGCATGTAAACGCAAAATACGATAACTTTGAAAAATATTTTTTTTCTATTGTTTTCACTGATTTCCAGCAGCATCTCTCCGTTTGACCTAATTCGGCCACAAGCGTCATAATAAACTAAAAAAATCGATGAGCGTCAAAGTACACTGACACTTGTGTCGAAATTTTCCAAATTACACGTATTTTATTCTGTTGTCAGTTATCAGCTAATTTTTTGATAAATCCTTTCATCGACTGACAACTGATCGGAGTAAAATACGTGGTATGATATATACATCCATAGGTATAGCTATGTATATACAATGTATATTATACATAGAACAGGACAAGGTGGGTGCGTAAAAGAAGCGATAACGTGTTGATGTCAAAGTTGAACGACGTGGCGTCGTGGGGGCGTGGGGAGAATGGCCAACTCCACCGCAGAATAAATTCGTACTCGGCTACGAACCAAAGGCCACTTCATACAAAACACACAATAAGATTTCCTTGCCCCAATGGGGTGTTAAATTGATCGCCCGGGTCACTCGGGCATATCGATCGTCGCTAGCGTGTTCATGTCGTCTGGAATGCGTCACTCGTCATACGTCACGCATTCAGGGTTGACACTTTGGCAATTGCTGTTTGCGCGAGATCCCTTACTTTTTTTGCTAGTAAACTTCCGCTAATCGCTGCCTGCGGCACAAGATAGGCGTCGTTCAAGATCCTAAGATCCGTTTACAATGCTCCTCCGTGAATGGATGCTGGCTTTTATTCGCGTATGTAATGACGAGGGGAGGATTTGTTGCATGAATATTATTATACTGCTGGGGAGCTTTTTTTTACCGAATATTTTTTTTTTTTTATTGCGTTGCGATCTTGTGTTGGGAATTTTGTATTCGGAATGGCGTTGGCGATGATGTGACAAGTGATATTAATTGTATTATTGTATTTTTAAGCGATACCGCTTCTATGACGTTTTTAATCTAGTTAATTAGGAACTGTAATGTCGCGCGATAATTGTCACGTAATCATTAACTTTTTCCTCGTTGGGATTGGCTGGCCAAGTACCACCATGTCCGTTTTTCTTCCTTATTGTTGATTATTCGTTGTCGATCTTACGGGTGGTTTTTGTCGCTCTGTTTATTGAAATGAAGATTTTTTTTTAACTCTTTACCTTGCGCTGGTTATTATGATACTGTGGTAATTCATGTAAATGGTACGTTGATTTTTGAGGGATGATAGTTTTTTTTTTCCTTTCTTCAAAACGTCCGGGATCAAATTGTTTCGTCCGAGCGACATGTCCGACATATGTGGATACTTACGGATTAATTTAATCGAATTTATATTCACAGGAATTTTATAACGTTAATTAGTAATGGTAATTAGTTATGAATTTCCTCTTACGATTTAATTTCCTAACAATGTGATTGTACATTTATCATTACACAGAGTAAGTTTGGCAAGTGCTGGTACCATTGCTAAAAATATGTAAAGTGTTCGTTATGGAACTTTCGTCACGAAACATTAATAGAAATTATAATAAAATAATATTGTCTCTTGATTTCGTATTCAGTACTCGAAATATGACTTACTGAAAATTTGCTAAATTTGTTAAAGAAGCATTTGCTAAAATTAAACTGTTATAATATTTACGACATTCCGTTATCTCTCTATGTTGCTTCGTTATATTAAGTTTGTCAGCCTGATCCGATATCCTGATAGAGAAATAATTACGCTGTATAAATCCTCGAAAAAAAAAAAAAAATGGATATGCGGATCATGTGACAAAAAAATGAGTTTTCTTTATGAAATTGACGCAACAATTCCGCGTTGCCTCGTAGTCACCGAAAAGAAAGGCTGAAAAGTTAACTCATTTTATGACTACCCGATACTTTTTCCATTTCTTTCTTTTTTTTAGTAATACTTTATCATTTGCACAGCTGATTGCACTTCGTTGCACAGATGAATTATTGACAATAAGTTATATATGCTATTTACTGAATTATCGTGACCGCGATTGTCACCTTGATATTCAGTCATCAAACGTCATTATTTAGGTTGCTATTCACGTATCAATTGCCAATTGTCAATGCGATCCGTTCAATTGTTCTTGCTGATAAGAATTCTTGACGACTAGTAAAAGCAAAGTCTGCTGAATAATTACTATCTTATTTTTCTTTTAATATGAAATAAACCATTGTAACTGCTAGACGTAATTCCTATCAGGGAATTACTTATCTGTTGTTCCCGACTATGAGATTCGTATTGTCCTATACGATGAACTAAAGACTTATTTAGAAATATCATAATTTGGAATTCCTAGCGATCACGTGAAAACGAGAAGAATGCGTTTATCGTGAATATTTTTATTTACGAATGAATTCTTGCCCAAAATGTTCTTTATCACTTTTTGAGAAAAGAAGGGGCAAGTAGTGATGTGTATACTCGCGATTAAATTTTAGATATTCAAGCAGAACGTCTATGACTAAAATTAATTTAATCAGCGAGGTAATCATTTTTTTTTCTATTACTATTTTCAATATTCCCTTGCGTACTCTGTAATAAAAGTATGATTTTTTTACTATGTTGCATTTATTTTTTATTATTCACCAAAACTTTTATTTTCTTATAACAGTAAATTGGGTTATTATAAATTATTGCGAGGATCTGTATTCCCTGTAGAGTCAAAACAAGTTGCATCCGTTAGAGACAAATTATTCAATACAATCGCCAAAATAATCCTAAGGATCATAAGAATTAGGGGTAGAGTAAATAGTATTTTTTAAAAGCTATCCGTCAGTCAATCTGAATTTCATTTTATAATGTACCACAAATGGTCATAGTATTACAAGTCATGATTACATCAATAATCAATACCAAACGAGTAATTAAGAAAATACAAAGAGAAAGACTATACCTAAAAGCAAGGGTTGCAAAATTGATAAAAGAAAACATTGATAAACCAGTACATACTGTACACTTAAGAAGCGATAGATTAACTTTAAAAAGTCCCTACAGAGAATATAAACTAATAATAGAGCATAAGTGATTTTCCTTGAAACTGTTTATTAATAATTATAATCCACTTTTCGCGAAACGCAGCAATGTCCGTTGAAATATATATATATATAATTATATACAGTTCTTATATATTAATGTAAATATTGTACATCCATTTGTAAAGAGAAAATGAGAGATTATTTAATCGTATGCTTGACCAATATACATAGAATAAATAAGATAAGGATGTATCATAAAATTCTTATGTATTACTAATAATCGATTTATTAAATCGATAATATTAATGTGTGCATAAAAACTGAACAGAGATTTATAATTATATGGCTTTTTTGGTGCAGGCGCCATTCCATTTACGATAACGTATTCGATCGAGATTTTGGCGCTCTTTTTTTTTATTGGCAATGAGAAAATAATTTCAAAATAAATTACTGGAGTCATGTAAATTATTGTGCCAAACGAACAAGCTAAATCGATGTAACAATTTCACGTGAGAGTACCGTTAATGTCTCAGAGTGATTTATGAACATTCGACCAATTCATTTTTTTATCGGATTAGGTTTCCCATATGAAATCAGATAATGACAAAATTTCTATGTGAATCGTTGCATAACTTCTCTCGTGTGAAACTCCATATTACTTTAAAATGTTATATTTTACAAGAATGACTAGTTATCACAAAATTTTGAATGCAAAGCGAATACGTACTCTTGCGATGAAAAGAATTTTCCTAGATAAATTTTATCCATAAAATTTTTTAATATCTACATATAGTGCCTGTGTAATGGATCTTAATGCTTTCTGTGTGTAAATCGCATATCGTTAAGCATCAACTAGCGTCATCATGGATACTCGAGAATATCATTTAAACGAAATTGTGGAGAATTGAAATATTTTAAAAGACAATTACTTATTGAATTAACGTTGGTTTATAATTATCAATTACTTCTTATCGGTAACGTTTGATATGTTCAAAGTGAATATATTTTGTAACGTGAATTAATGATATGAAATTATATCAAAGTAAGATATTTTGATAACTTGATTAAAGTATTGTAATTACCGACAACCATAAAATCAAATTGTACCAACTCTATAAACTATCCGTCATTGCCGCAATGAGCATATCGAACGTTAATAAATTATTTTTAATTGTCAAATAACAATTATTGTAAATAAAGATGTCGCGTTCGATAGCTCAATCGCAAATATAAATAACAATTCTAAAGGGTTAAATTTATTTTGAAAATCATACCTCCACTATACTTTAAACCAGTAACAAAAATTCTCTTCAAAAATAATATATATATATATATTGAAACATGTATATAACAGCAGAAGAAAATTTCCAAAAATTCTAATTACATCCAGTAGACAATTAACTAATCTACAGGCACGGCAAATTATTTGACGGCGCGTTTCGAAGCACCGATAATATTAAACTTATTTTCAAATGACAAAGAAAAAATTTGACGTGCGAATAAAATCTTATGTTATGCGGGTCACGTTATTCATGAAATGCAAATTCGTGCATAAACACGTGACAGTTCATTAAGGTATTTCCACTCTCATATTTGTTATAGGGATCAAGATGGGGTAAGATGGGTCCCTCCCAAGAAATACTGCTGTCAGAGAAATTCAAAGAGTATATTATTATTACCCCAGATTCGTTTAATATTATGGGTAGCTCATTTTGTCTTAGCGATACCGTCTTACCCCACCTACGCCTAGTTTAAATAATCATATATATACATAATTTACAGATATATTACACACGATCGAAGAGAACGGTTAGAGGCGAAACTGCCACAGGTCGATTAGGTACAGTGAAAATAAAGATAGGGTGAATCATTAATGTCCCTGTGTGATTATAAATATGTATAATAATAATAATAATGTAATTTTAAATGTAACCGTTGTAAACTGAACTATTGTAAATACGGCTATGTACTTTTCTTATACCACCTAAGAGATAATCGTAATGTTTTTATGGAGAAATTAATATTTATACCCATTGAACAGTTGTGTAAGCGAATAAAATTGATGGAAAATTAACGAGAACCTTTTCGATCGTAATCAATTATCGTTCTGTAATACTCGCTGAAGGCTTCAAAATAATTGTTACAATAATTGTGTCAATATCATACAATTTTCCCGACGTATTGTTTAACTGCCGCTTCTATATCACGATAAAGATGCTCACGCAATCTTGTCGTGACAAGCGAATTATGGATATTTCGATGTACCAGGGTCATAAGTTTTTATTTACTAATCCATCGTTTTCCTTCAATAGAAATATCGTCAAGTGTTTGCTGGCCTGAACGAAACCGGCGAAAGATGTCATTGTGTGTTTGGCAGGTACTTGAATCGAGTAATAATCAATTTCTGAAGGCGCACCTCCATTGCTTACCAGTGGCAGACTTATTTTGGTATCTCTCTCGTCATTGGATAAGAGCACGCAGATGTAATTACCCGCGCACTTCACCGCAATTTCTCTTCTATAAAAGGTGAAATTTCATGAAGCTCTTCCGCAGTTGAGCAGTGAATTATTAACGTGATGGTTACCATTTTCGTGCTGCTTTCAGTGTCCATTGCGACTCACGCAATGACCCCTTTGACTGGTAATAGTAGATTCTGTAGTTTGTACAAAGGTAATACGGGCTGTTTGAAAACTACGAATTATGCTGGATCAGTCGGTATGTTAGAGCAAATATTTATCGTTAATGTGACGAATGTGACTCGCGTAGTCGAGGGTGTTTTGAAATTTACATTGAATAATTTTCTTTATATTCAGTCCATTTCTGTCATTCTTTAATCAGTGATTTATATATTTAGTGAATTTCTAGTTAATCGACTGTTACTTATTTTAGGTACTTTGCCATCGTTCTTCGTGAAAATACGTAACAATCCTAAGAGTAAGTAAACTACCGTTAATTCTTATGGGTTTTTAAGGGAGACAGTTCTGCATCAACGTGAATTGATTTTGAGACAAGGCTCAATCAAAGTATTATATTTGACTAGGTTGATTGTTCCTTATTGGGAAACTGTATGTTGTCTCGGATACAAATAATTTTAGAAGAATTATTATAAATTTACTGTATAACGTAATGACTGTTATTGACAGAGCAATTATGAATTATATTACATGTATATTTTTTAAATCTTTTAAATAATACGAATTTTCTATTCTGCTTCAAGTAGTATTCGGTATGGACAAAAGAGATCCAGGAACTTTCCTTAATTGGGCCTTATCATCGTTCAGTCCATGGCAGTCACAGAATATAAGGTGAGTCAAAAAACATATTTAAACAGACTGATGTCATTATCGATTTTCTAATTTTCTTAATGTTACTTTTTCTTAGAGTTTTGACATTTGTTATGATAAATATTATAATTAATATTAATTATATTATATATTATTAATTATATATATAATTAATATTAAATATAATTAATATATTAAAACAAATGGAATATTCTAAACAGAATCGTTGCTGAATTCATGAATATCTGTTATCAATAATATACCAAACAAAAAATCACTTCCTTTTATTTTTGTTTCCATTGTAAAATGATAGGCCTTACATCACGTATAGACTACCAGGAAGTAATCGACCGATTTCATTCGTTGCCACCATGGGAAAGAGGAAGGATCACTTTCCGAAAATGATAAAATCATTTGAAAGGTACACAAAAGCATGAAATCCTGAAATCTCGTTATCTTCATGAGAAACATAATTTTCCATGGCTACAAAATTTTTAAGTTATTTTTTTTTTACTTTTCAGATTCAACAATTAAATTGCTGTCAATCTGCCACAGGAAAAAATCACTACGTTACACATCCGAAAACTTCATATAAATCTTTCAGAAACCATTATACATATATGTATGCTTTTTTAAAGACTGTATTTAACGCAATTACGAGATTATGTTTAATATTGTACACGAAGAGTTTTTGAAGCCTCTATTCATTTTCGAATCTCCTATTCCTCCCTATGTCTCCATCACTCTCCTCCTAATATATCCTTAAAAACTAAGTTTTTAGAATGTCTTTTGGAAAAAGAAAAGTTTAAAATGGTAGCGCATGTAACATGCAACACGTGTATTATATTGTAGTGATATATGCAGTATATCTCTAATGGCATTGTTATTACAAAACTTTCGCAAACCATACTTTGTATATTGTATTATTATTGTATTATAATATATTGCAATTATTGTATGTACTGCATGCATTTATTGCATTAATGTACTTTGTATATTGTATCATTATTGCGTTTGTTCAATAAATTATCTTTAAACACTTACACACGTTGATATTCTTTTGCCCTATGCGAATATCCCAGAGTACGAATGAGTTCTGTCTCTTTCTTACACTCTTCCGTCCTAACAGCATCCTTCTCCTCCCTTATGCTTCGAAACCCCTTTTTAGCTGTGCTCCATTTTCCATTCCATATCTGCCATATTATCCTTATCTTGACTTCGCTCTTCTTCATCAATACTAGCTTCTACGATAAAACAATTTAAAATGTAATTTGAAAATCGCATCGTCGAAACATCAGTGGGTAAATTTTTATTAAAGTATTCGCATTAGTTCGAATTTTCGCCGCTAAGAGGGCAGCACCTCCTGGGCATGATATGTGGCGCCATCTCTGAGAGAAAGAGTGAACTTTTGCTGGAAAAATCAGTTTTTGAAGCGCCCCCTATCGTTGATATACGGAACTATTCGTGATATACGGAACTAAAATTTGAAAGATTTTCCCAACAAAAGTTCACTCGTTCTCTCAGAGATGGCGCCACATATCATGCCCAGGAGGTGCTGCCCCCTTATCGGCGAAAATTCGAACTAATCCGAATACTTTAATAAAAATTAACCCGCTGAAAGCGCCCCCTATCGTTGATATACGGAACTAAAATTTGCAATAAATGCTGCAAAAATCGGGTTTTTGAAGCGCCCTCTATCGTTGATATAAGGAACTAAAATTTCAAAGATTTTCTCAGCAAAAGTTCACTCGGTCTCTCAGAGATGGCGCCACATATCATGCCCAGGAGGTGCTGCCCTCTTATCGGCAAAAATTCGAACTAATGCGAATTCTTTAAAAAGATTTACTAATTGAAATTTCGACGATGGGATTTTTAAATTGAATTCGGAATTATTTTAACTGAGAAAGTTCAGTCGTTCTCTCAGAGATGGCGCCACATAACATGCCCAGGAGGTGCTGCCCTCTTATCGGCAAAAATTCGAACTAATGCAAATTCTTTAATAAGAATTTACCCATTAAAGTTTCGACGTTGCGATTTTCAAATTACATTTAAAACCATTTTATCGTAGAGGTAAAGAAAACGCATAGGATAAAAAAATGATAACGTGTATATGTGTTTAAAGATAATTTATTAGACAAATGCAATTATGATACAGTATACCAAGTACAGGTGTACATACATCCATCCATCCATACATCCATACATACATACATATAATACATAGATACATACATACATACATACATACATACATACATACACACATACACACATACATACAGCCGTTTCCGAGATACAGCCAAACTAAAAAAAAAGTCTGCAAATACCAAAATGTAAAGGAATTTTTTGAAAGTGGCCCTATCGCAATCTAACCTATACTAGC
>JARQTC010000875.1:563191-600307 GCA_030142495.1 Cephus runcator
GAAGAAGGTTCGAAATGATTCCAAGAGACCAGTATAGGAGACCGGCTCGAGGAAGAATGAGCGCTCCGAGTCCGGGCTCTGCTTCGAGCGCTTCCCCCACCATCCGCCTACTCCCACTTGCCGAGTCCTGCGCGACGAATTTGCGCGCACGCAATTTTGGGCATCTTCCAGTACTTCTAAATATGCTTGGACAGAATTTCCGATTTCTAAGTGTTAATATTTTACTTTATTGATTTAAATAATTATTTTAATCTTCCAAACACCTAAGTTATTAATATTTCAATTGGAACATAATTTGTTTTCGATAATCTACAATTTCAACTGAATTTTTATCTACTCCATATATTCTGCGAGATTGTGATTTAGCCTCAATTTTATATTTTGAATAAATTATGAAAGAAAATGAAGATCCAATGATATTTAGGAAAAATTGAGGTGCTACACGAGTGTCAAATTGGAACCGCACAGGTTCTCCCCGCGGAAATGCAATTCTTGAAAAATTTTGATAGAAGTTCTTTATTGGCCCAGTATAAGATCGCTGGATGGCACTGCTGAGCAGCTGCAGTAGCTGCAGGGTTGAGTATAAAAGGGAAGATAAAACATATGTATGAGGAAAAAAATGTTATTTCTTGGAAATAAACGTCCTATTACAAATGGCATTCGTCACGTGTACAGCTGAATAGTATACATTTTCTGTCAGTCACAACTTTCCATAAATATCAAGTAGTAACTTTATCGCGGTAAAATATATTGAGCAATATAATCTTCCAACTTTGCTAGTCTCCAAGCATATGAACAACTGTGCAATGATTCGTATTACGTATTACTGATTTTAAAATTCTGGTAGTGTCTTCCTCTCGTGCGCAGTAATTTCCGGGTGCCAATTGTCCACGATTAATACTAGACGATAGCTAGAACCATTGTGCCAATCTTCGTGTTCAAAGCTGTCGTCGAACACAATAATCTTTCCATCTCTCCATTCTCTGAAAATATTTAAAAAATTACATGACATCAAAAGATAAGAAGAAAATATGCTAAGCAATGGAATATAAGTAAAACTCACCTAGTTTCATTGGCGACTCTTAGAAGAGCTCCTTTCAGACCATGAAGTCCCAGATGAGAACGTAAACGATCATTCAATGGACCAGAGTGTGGCAAAACATGAGTGTTTGGAGTCATAACTAAAAATTTCGTTTGTCCTCTACGACATTGTGCAGCTGGTGGAAATTGTGATACAAGAGAACATGTTCGTGGTGTTTCTTTACATTTCTCTTCATTTCTTCGACTTCGAAAATTTTAAACGAAGGAAATCAGCGATATTACAGCTATTAAACTACTAACAATAAGACCCACTTTTGTCATTTACGCACGTTCAATGAAATGACTCATTTTTCTTGTTTTAATAAAATTATATTTAAAAAATTTACCTCTGGCATATAATTGAAATTCTTTCCAATCTCCTACATCCATAAGATTTTCCTGTTCTTTTTTAAAGCTACCACGCTTCAAGAATACGGCTTGCCCTTCCGCCTTAATAATTTTGGCGGAGGGCAACTCCATCGTGTAGCCATTTGCTCAAAGTTACTTCGAGAACTTCCTTTGCAAATTTCCACCTAACAAAAGGCAAATATAAAGTATATTCCATGCCTATTATCATTACATCATATTATCCTCATTCTAATAAAATGCACAATAACAAGTTTAAATACATACTTATTTTGAATCAAGTAAGTGATTGTTAATTCATTTCTATATGAAGACTCACTGGGGAATCTTTCTATTAAAGTTTTATGGATGCGTTCCGCTTTCTCGTGTTGTTCTGTGAAAGAAACCAAATAATAAAAATAATAATCAAGCAGATATTTATTATTCAACTTACCCAGTTAACGCATATTCTTAAGGCAATTTTCAACAGCAGCTTTAAAAATCTCTTGTGGCACTTTCTCTCCAACATCGATGACATTTTCATAGTGCGCAATCGATCGTCGAAGATAATTAATATTTCTCGTCTGCTTTGACAAGTCATAAAGTGCTGTGCCTAGTTGATATTGTCCTCGAAGTTATTTTGGATATTGCGCCAGAAGATGGGAGAAATATTTCACTTGATCTTCAGCCTTGGTGGAGAATACGGTAGGAGGGAGGATTTTATTCGTAGGATATTTTAGGACAGTTTTGGAATTGTGATATCATTGTGATTTTCTAGCATTAGCAGATTTTTCGTGCTTGTCATAGAAATAGCCAATCACAGTGAAACCGAGATGCATGTTACAAGAATTGACGATTACTTTCATAAACATTAATTCGCAATGATTTTTTACATTACTAAAAAGGATAAATACAAGATCAAACATTCAATTCATTCGTGGGCCATGGAAAATATTGATTGCCGAGCAAACGATACATAATTATTGTTTAGATAATTGTTCACACAAAAGATCACAAAAAATGAAACAGCACGTGAATGGGATTTTACGTTGTTATATTTTAAATAATAGGATTTTTCAAGAGGTAGGTTAAAATGGGAGTGTAAAAGCAAAAAAAATGATGTTAGTTTCTTTACTCTTTATCCTAAACATAAAAATTTGTAAGAAAATATTGAACCAGTATTCTTATTGATGGTAAGTGTGGGTGCAAAGAATACTGGTGCAAAATTGTACAAATTTTTATAATGTCGTATAAGTGCAAAATATGATATAATATCGATAGTAAAAGTTCTCAAGCTAGTCAAGCGACATTCGTTCCATTCTGGTGAAATTTCATGATTTTCAGAGACATCATTATTATATAACAAGATTAGTGAACAATGACACTACAAAAAATTAATATTATAATTAAAATGGGTATGGAATTGACAAAGGTGATGTTCAGTAATAGGTGAAATTAATCATCGTTTTCCTAAAGATATGGAAAAGTTATTAAAAATCATTGGAATTTATGTATTGCGTCATATCCTCATTAAACGACTTCGAGTTATGAATAAAATTCGTTTAAATGTCGATATGGATAATTTTTTGAAAACTATATAAATTTTTATACTTATAAAATTGTAAAATATTAATTAGACATACCTTGGTGATTTCAGAGTGAATATCTTCCCTAATGATAACATCCTCTGGATTAGAGATGCTGATGAATTCAATGTCTTTTGCGCCACCACCTTGTTTTCCTTTTTGCACTGGTTTTGAAACAGGCTTAGATTCCTCCTCGGACTCAGATTGAGAGTCTTTCGGTGCTTTGACACCTACATATAATAGAGTAAAAAATAATTATGAATTGGCATACATATCTATGAAAATTTGTGTTTAAATGAGATGGAAATTTGTTTTTAAAAAATAGTCTTGAAAAAAGAGTTTTCAGTACATTTCTTGTAAAAATATGACTATTCCAATACGTTACTGAACCGAATTATTCGTGGACAAATACATTTATATAGACAGTTTACATAAAATGCTAAAGCTACACAAATATAATTATAATAACGCCAATATTAGTAGTCCTATTATTATTTTCGCTTAGTGGTAAAAAAAAAAAAGTACATGACCTACAATTTGGATCCTCCATGCTCGCAATGTTACATTTATTAATTAATAATCACTGTTCTATAAATTGCTTAGCGTGTCAGATATTTTACACGAACCTTGATATATACAGTGGAGTCTCTCACAACTTACATTCTTCTAGCTTAAGGATCTCTGCTTATCTTGGCCACGAGCGTTCCAAGTACGTGACTGGTAATTCACTTAGCTTAGCTGTGAGAGACTCCGCTGCACTGTTTAAAATAAAAATAATTTTAGACAAATGAGAAAAAATGAGTCACATATCTGAGGTGTAATTAAAATTTAAGCTGAATTAGATGAATTTTAATGTCCACGAAAAAGCCATGCGTTGAAGCTTGAAGCATGAAAATATATGTAAAAAAAATAAATAGCATAAATTGTCAAAAAATATACAAAAAGTCTTGATTATTTTCTAATTCTCTACGGAAACACAAAAACAACGAATTCGAAAATCAAACTCGCGTCCACAGTGAATCAGTTTACATACAGTTTATTTAATTGTCTATTTACGTTTCCATCCTTGAATATCATCGTCTTCTTCATCCTCCTCCAGTGCTTCCTCTCCCTCTTCCTCTTCTTCCTCCTCTTCGTCCTCCTCCTCCTCCTCCTCTTCGTCCTCCACTTCACTCTCAGGTGGTGTTGGCAATTTTCCGTATTTAGCTTCTAGTTTAGCCACCAAGTCACTGTCGTCGATGTCATCGACTTCGTCCTCTTCCTCTTCTTCGTCTTCGTCTTCGTCCGTACCGGAAATCCGTTCGCCCTCCGAGGTCTCAAGCTCTTCCTCTTCTTCCTCCGATGTCTCTTTCGCGGTGTCTTTCGGCAGTGATTTTAACTCTGTTTTATCAAGAGAATATCAAATTTAAGAATTTTCGAAAATAATTAACATTAATAGTATTTAATTTTTCATACGAGTTACATTCGTCATTTTTTGTTGGTATTTCATTCTTAATATTGCCTAATTGTTTCCCCAAGACTTAAGAGCCATTTCGCACCTTCTCCAGCAGGGCTCCTTTCCGCCCAAATATCTTTTGCCGACATTTTTTCCACCCCCAAGCCAGCAGTCTTTGCGAACACATTCTCAGTATCGCCCTCCGCCTCGAGACTCTTGTATTTCGATTTCAAATCTTCATAGGTCTGAGAAACTTTTTGAATTTCAAACTTTTCGCCGTGCCCTCCCACGTCGATGGTCGAAGCGATTTGCTCAATGCTTTGCGGTGGAGGGACGATGGTATTTCGTCTCGACAAATCAGGGATGCCACTTTCGTTCTCAGCTGTCCTTTCGAAAACGTTAAAAATCTCTTCATTTATCTCCTTAAATACGTTGATTTTTTTTTATAAATTGCTAGGAAACCAAACATATGCTCCGATAATGCAGGGAATCAATTAAATGCAAAATTGATGTGTCAGTTCTGCCCACATATACCTTAAGTAAAGAAAAAACGTATTGGATAATGTGCAAATCCACTTACCTTAGTTATCCCAACATAAAGTTAAACAAATTAAGAAACTGCAGTTGGATTTGTATATAAAGAAAATTAGGTGGTAATATGTTAGTCGATGGTGGTAAAATGGTAGCAAACAACATGCTGTTTTTATCTTAAACAAAAATTTCAAAAAAGATATTATCACGCAAGCGCACTAAACGTAACGATACATGTAAAAACTTTCGTGGACTTTCACCTAAAATACAGTATCCAACTAGATATTGTGTAAACGATTATTAATAAAAACAAAAAAAGAACAAGAGACTGACAATAAAAAATAAAAACGCCCTCAATGGATTAATTAACGCGACATTTAAATAATATACATATACATATATATATATAGCTCAGTGTTAGGGGCGCAAGAGATATGCAACAGAATTGTTATTTTTTACCGTTGTTCCATCGCCTAACGAGTACGAAATGCGCAGCAACAACAAGCGCAACGCCAACTCCGAACTTCACTGCCACTGTAACCACCATACTTCATTTTTCACTTAATCTATATCGTATAGTACTAGACATTGCTATGTGTCGTGAAAATAAATTTTGGATCTGAGTCTTGCCTTTGAGTCAAAATTTTCTTTATCGATGTGACGGTAACGAGCATGGAGGATCTTTTTTTTAATAAACAAAATTTAAAAGAATATATGCAATTTTGCAAGGATGTATGAAATAATCACTCACCGCCAGTTGACTCTTCCTCGATCTCTTCTGGTTCCGGCTCTATTTCCGCTTCGTTAATAACCTCTTCCGGTTCTTCATCTTCAACCTATTAATGTGAAATGTGATTTATTAATTTTGTGGAAATATTTTCAGTTATCATATACGTATATGTTAATACTAGGAATAATTAAATAGTTTGAAGATTTTGAGAATTATATGGTAGAATTCAAATATTTAGAGTGGTTCAAAGGTATACAAATTTCATAGTGCTGCATCGAGATGTGCAATTGGTAAAAAGATATGCACCAAAATATTTTAGGCACGACTGCATAGCATACGCAACGTTTTTCAGGGTTCGTTTCACGTATGTACGTTGTTATGTCTTGTGAAAAACTCGTTAATTTGATATGTAATACAACAATGGAATAACATTGGTCATATCGAAACATGCCCTAGGCATTTGCCATTTTATAAAATGTAAGATGTAGAACAAACGTTTTTTGGGCGACAATGACAACACACGTAACATTTCCGGAAGGTTTAAACGAATGCACAGTGGAAAAACGGCCATCGACACGCATCGATGAGAATTTTAAGAACACGTGTACAGGGATAATTGTTCTCAAATTTCTTGAAGGGATTTTCGAAAAACCTTGATTAGTTCATCACTGTCGAAGTCGCTTTCTTCCACGCATTTAGCCGGTCCTGGACATTCATTTTTGACTTGAAAATCGACAGCAGTTTCACCCTCCACGCTCCTCGCTGACTCTTTGCCGTCTTTTAGAAGATATTCCACTTTCTTAATTTCACCCCGAAAATATTTCTCAAACGCATCCAAATCTAAGGACTTATCAATTTTCTTTGGTTGCGAGGAATCTCTGATTTTTAAGTCGCGCGACGTTCTTCTACATTGTTCGGGTTTTTCGCAAAATTGGGCTTTCGCCAAAGTTTCTACTTCGGTCACAAGATTTTCGTTCTCCTCGATGTTTTTATTTTCACTCGACTCCTCGTTACTTTCTAAATGAGTTTTGGTCTGCGAACTCACAGAATCCTTATCCGCGAACTCTTCAAAATCTTCAGTACTATCCACTTCCGTACTCTCACTTATGGAATTTAATTTCAATTTTGATATTGCCATATTCCAATTTTCCGTATACTTATGATATGATGGGACTGTCTCTGAATTCTCATGTGTTACTTCTCTACGTTGTTTGGGGGATTGAATAGAATTTTTGGACTCTTTGCGATCAGATTGTTTCTCCAAAGTGTTAAAGTCGTGCGAAATAGAATCGACATCCTGATGGGTTTTTTTATTCTCATACTTTTGATTATTTCTTATAACAATTTTTCCCACTGCGTTACTTTCTGAACATTCTCGTGAATCATCGTCATTGTCATTCCCTTCATGATCAATATTTTCGACAGTTCTGTATTCGAGATCCTGAACAACGTGCACTATCTGTTAGTAAATTAATAAAAGTATAGGAATCCATGACAGTATCTATCATGCATCTCGTAGTAAGTATCAAAATTGTATCTTTGATTTTGAAAATCACGAAGTACGATGTAATACAAGAAATTGATTATGAATATCTTTTTATCCTATTTATACTATATAAATAATCGTTAAGCTTACCTCCTCCAACGGCTCAGCGCTGTTATCATCAATTTCATTGACACCAGGAATTCCCAGGAATTCCTCAGAAATGTCATCCTCTTGTTGCTCCTCTCCTGAAGCTTTCACGCCTTCGATGCTTACGTCCAATTCGTTATCCGATTCATGTATAACGTCTTGATCATCTTGATTAGCACTGTCATTTTCTTCCCCGCTTGTGTTATCAACTTCCTCAAGAGCACCGGTATCTTCATTCTCCTCGTCTGATTCAACGAAACCTTCATCGTCAGATTCGTCAAGATTCAGATCTGCTTTGTTATCCTGATTATCGTCATCTAGTACCAATATCAATTAATTGACATCATTATGGGAATGACTATAAAAACTTAAGACTTGACTTATTTTTCTACCTTTTTCTTTCGAAGCTTCTTCATCCAATTGATCCCCATCTGAAACTTCTCCTCCATCATGTTCCTCTGCCTCGTCTTCATCCTCTTCTTCTTGAGATCCTATCCCTTCGTCATCATCTTCATCCTCTTTACTATCCTTGAGAGCTACCTCTTCAGATCCATTCTCCCCTTCATCGTCATGATCTTCTTCGTCGTCCTCTTCATCTTCTTCCTGTTCATCATCGTGATCATCAGCTTCTTCACTATGCTCTTCATGCTCATCATCATGACCTTCCGGAGATTCATCATGAGTTGGCGAAGTATCGTCTACCCAACCGTCGAATATTGTTGCCCATCGAGATTGAGCAACAGGTGTGTCCACTGGAAAGAAAAAAAATGAACTAATCAAAGACGTATTAAAAAATAGTGAAATCCCAAATATAATTATGTATAGAAATACTACATTAAGGATAAATTTGAGGCATTTAAAGTTTACGTCTCTGGTTAGAAAGCAGACTCCATTTTCGAATATTTCAATCAGATCAGCTGGCCGAGTGCAACCTACTTGGATTTCGGCCAAACATTCACTAGGAGTTCCATCCCGAAACTGTACCTCGTTGAAAAGATTATTAATAGAAGAATATGAATTCCCCATAAGTAAAATGACAATAAGCCACGTGACTAACAACGTATCTGTACATTTTTTTTTCTTACCATCAGTAATTCCTCTGTGCTCGAGAATGATGATCCCAATGAGACTAACAAGAATTGTCAAAAGTGCAAAAAATATTATCCTGGCGCACCAGTGTCCTCCTGTGCCACCATCCTTGTGAACGTGTATCGTGACATTTTCATGCTCCGAGGAATGGACCAAAGTCGGCGGAGGCGTCCCGGCGTCTTCTTCCTCTGATAAAAGTCAAAAGCAAGAGGCGCATTTTAAAATTCAGAAATATGTTCATGAAACCAATAACATGAGTGACATTTTCAAATTCGTTTATCCCGTAAAATATTATTAAGTAATAAAATCATGCATGAGAGTCACAAAACTTGTTAAATGACAACTGTTTGACTGGTCTAATTATGGAAGAAGTAATTAGAGGATTTTCTTGCTTTTTGCAGTCAAGCTCTTATCATGTTAGGTAATTATTAATCGTTAACAAAATTTTCTGAAAATCTCTATCCCGCAAAATGAACGTAAAACATTTTTTAATTTTATAGGGAGCCTGTCAGATAGAACTGTCTACACTGATAGTCAAAATAAGGCCGTGCCGAATGTAGATCCAGGAGGAATTAATAACAGTAAAAAAAGTTGTAAATGAAAACCAACAAAAATAATAGCGTACCGAGGCTTGCACTACGTATCCTTTGAATAGTATACTCTGCTGCAGCTAAAAAATTGTAATCATTTGTAAGAATTTAAAATTCTCTTGATAACTCTTAAACTCACTCAGTCAGTTCATGTGAATAATAACCAAAGTTTTTCGTCGGGTAGTCAATGAAAGAAAAAAAAAATTAAATTCACGTAGAAGTTAGTATACATAAGCCAAAGTTTAATAGCTTGTAATAAAAAGCAATGAAGATTACTACATCCATGGAAATGTAAAATTAAAAAAAAATCGTGATATATCATAGCCAAAGAAAATTGTGACTTTGAAAAAAAAATTCTTTCAAGTGTAACACATGCTTTGGCTCAAGCAATATTTGATTGTTTTATCGCGTGAAAACATATAAGAGCCATTTTTATTGTATCTAGAATTTCAAGTTTATCTCGCAAGTAGACACAACTCGTAAAAAAAAGTAAAGGTGGTTAGATAACATTTGTTTATAGAGCGCTACCTTATCCCTGAAACCGGCAAGAGTGAAACCAGGCTGAAGAAGCCATTCGAAAAACATTTTATCATAGTGATGGAACCTTCGACGCAAAGTATTTTTGCTTTCGATTGTGAGAGTTCTGTTTTTTTTAGCCACATGAAATTCAAATGAACAAGACGGTGAAAAAGACGGATAAAATGGACACTTTGAGGTTAAAAAACAATTATCGTTTATAAATAATTTAACGGGTCATGTTTTTCGAGTAGTCAATAGGATTCAATCTATTTTAGTGGACCACAAGCCGAATGGGGCTTCCAATAGCCACATTTACCCACTTAGTTAACATCGCGCGTAGCATTTGATTTTATTTAATTGTGATGTAAAGAAGAAGTAGACATTGTTTATGCACAATGCAATTGTTAAATACATGTGTATGTATTCCAGGGATTTGTATACATTCGATGATGCTTTGTCATTCCAAAAATATCGTTAGAGTTGATTAGGAAATTCACAAAAATCTGACAGTTATAAATATAGTTTGAAATATAATACGAAGAACTTATCTATTAACCGTTTGAGTGCCAGGGATGATTGTAAAAATCTTGCCGAATAGTGTCACGCAAAGCGATAGCGTTTGTATTGGGACATTTCGGTGTAAAATGTGAACAGCGAGATCGCCCTGTGTGCCTCTCAAACGGATAATTAAGTTCCACAGAGTTAGTTATTTAGTTAAAAAATCATCATCGCAGATCAAATGCCGTGGTTTGTCATCAGAAATAAGAGAAAACACTAGTAAAAGAGCGCGTGGCCTCAATGGCAATTGTCAAGTAACGGGTGCGCAGATTCAAAGACAAAAATAAATAAAATGAGAAGAGACTAAAAATAACGCAAGCAGCGTGTTCGAATGGATCAAGAAATTACGAGGAGTTAACTATTTCCACTCACCCTTTTTGCGACGCTTGTCCTTACGTTTCCTTGGCTGCACGTCTCCGGACATAATTCCTGTCGCGCTGTTCGCGAACCCGTGCTAAAGTTCGCGCGACAATTGTAAAACTGAGCGCCACGAGAGCGCCTAGTTCTCTTGTCCCCCCATAAAAAAAATTTGATTTTCCAGCCCTCTTGGGACGTGTTACCGAAACACCAAATTCCCTACATCCGAGTAAGTCACACGGGCGTAGGGGAGAGGGCACTCGTGGCGCCATCTGTTGGACTTATTGGGAAACTCAGGTGAAGGATTCTGTACACAAATTTTGAAAAAGACCCTCAATAATCATCAGTGTGCCTGATGGCTTTAATAAGAAAAAATTAATTCAGCGTGAATTCGATTAATCACTGTGAATGGAGATGATTGATTATCAGAGGACAAGTTGTTTATTGCGCAAAATATATGTACAGTATTAAAATACACAGACCGAGTGTATATATTATAGAGCGTAATTCCTTAATTCAATAAATAACTCGTGAAATATTCTCTCTGGACGCGAGATCAAACACGTTATTTAATTTTCATTATTTTGGGTCCTCAACATGTTATAAGGCACGATCTATTAACTCTAGGGATCTCTACAAGATAACAATAGTTACTTGGTGAACACAACGAAAAGGTATACAAAATCATAAGAGAAAGGAAAAGAAAGAGGAGTGATATTAAGAAGAAAAGGTAATGTTATTAAATTATTAATACAATTAAAGTAATATAAATAATACCGTTCATAAGTAGAATTACCATAGGGTTTCATTGACATCCTATTTCACGCGAGATTTTCATGTGCTTTTTTTTATTATTACTACGGCGTCAATATTTGCCGCACTTGAGGAATAAGAATCTAATAAATCATCCATAAAAAAATGATCGAACGATCAGATTGTTCAAATTTACATAATTCTCTAAGCTCATTCAAAGTCTGCTATTGTTGACCACTATACTCAGTAGCCTTTGAATAATTCTTGATTTTCGTTACCTTGCACATGAAAAGGAAGATTTTCGATTTAATGCATTCACATGAAAATGCACTCATGTCAAGAGATGATCCCTTAATTGCGTCCAATAGAATTAGAGTAATTTCCATGCAATTGCGATTTACCTATCATTAAAACAAGTTTATTTTTATAGTGAAAAAACAATGTGAAATTCTCGAATCGCTTCAAGATTTGAATCTAGTGATAATCATTGCTTGCTAACGACTGAGCACAATTTCATAATTTCGCAAGAAAAACAAAAAACCGAGCATAATATTATTTTCTAGAGCTGAAAGTAAAAGGAGTGCGTGAAATAAATTCAAAATGTCGTTTTCCACACTGTTAAAAAAAACAATTTTGCGCACATAACTGTCTTCCAGCTTCTATTTTGTACTATTCTTTTAGTCGGTTAACGTTTTTGACAACATATAAGAGGAGAATAAACGTTCCTAATCTTCGTCACCCTCTAAAGTTGTTCCTAAAAATTGGAAATTCATTAGAAGAGGCAATAAAAATTCGTAGTCTGCATAAAGAAGAAAAAATGAAATTCCCTAATTATACAAAGAATCGAAAAAATTGTTCAACTCGAGAATCTATAATAATAATGAAAGACTCCTTTCCTTTTCTGGCCAAGTGAAGTCTCGCGTTTAACGTTTTTAATGAGGCGGAGCGAGAATGATGAAAGTATATGAAAAGGAAAGAACAAAATACACGTTGTACTGTCGCGCTCGAATGCCTCCAATAAAGTAAATGCGATGGACAATTAAAAAAAAAAAGAAATTACTCTAAATTCTATATCTAATTCAGTTCAATGTCGCTAAATCGTTAACACTGTACATGTACGTGCATTATTATTTTTCTTATTTAACGATACCATTCCTCGCGCAATCCAATTTACAAGGTTGCGATCGTCCTATGCAAACTTGAATAAAAAAGAAAATAATAATAGTAATAATAATTATAATAATAAAAAGAGCCCAATAGGCATTCACGATGACACGATAACGTGATTTCCCGTTTCTGCTTTCTTAAGTCTAAACCAAGTGAGACGTGACGAAGAAATGAAATAGTAACACGATTGATTACGATTCCATTCAAGAAGATGGAAGAACGGCGGAAGCTAATAATTATTTAGGATAATATTTCTCGATCGTGCCAATTCTTTATCAACCCCTCCCTCCCTCCCTCTCTCTCTCTTTCATTCACACATTCACGCATGCATACATTCTCTCTCTTTATCCTTATACTTTTCATAAACATATATCGCGCTATGTGCGTATGTACATACACGATTGTTTTCGCAGACACCATTTAGGCTCGGCGTCATGAACTAAAAAATGAGATTACGAATCTTAACTCCCTCAAATTCGTTTTTATATAATAAATAAATAAATAGTTGAGATTGACCTTGCGACGCGCTGTTGTATTCCGCAGGAATTATCCTAATTAGGAAGCATTTCGATATAGTATAGCTTTCTTTCTTGTGCTAAAGCGCAGATATTTTTTATGAGAGTTCATTTCCTCAACTTAACTGTCTCGGGAAGCCTTGGCAGATCAGATATGTCGAAAAAAAAAGGTTTTTAATAATTCCAAGAAATATTTTCAAAGCAATAAAGGTAGGCTGATAACGTTCTGAGAACTGTAATGTGTTTTACATACAAAAAAGGCTTCCTTTGTCAGATAAGCAATTCTTGTCAAAAACTTCCTCTGGTGCGTTGTCTTATATCAAATCTACATACTGGCAGCGCGCTTTAGCGAGATTCAAACTAGTGTGAACAGTGTCGAATTTCCAATAAAAAATATACCCTTCAAAAAGTAGAAAGATGATATGAACGATGCTCTTCTCTCGTACTTAAAATTTATAACAGTGTACTAACGTTGTTATGTACGAATTTAAAAAGAAATTACAGTGGTAACGAAAAATACAGCTTCACTAGGTCACGTGTGATTATATTTATCCGCCTTGAGGAATCTTGGCAATAGAAATATTGCCCAAGAACAGAAGGATCATTTTCAAATTCAAAAGAGCTTATAAGAAATGGCTTATTGGAAAACTACTTTTTGCCTTCTAAATAAGAGCAAAAAAATATACAATTATCGTTGTCTTAAAGATTACCTAAGGCGGATAATACTATTTCTCTAATATTTCGTGCACAATTATAAATTACTCTTGTCCCATACTTTACACATTATTATCCACCAGATAAACGTCCAACCTGAAGATATATAAGATTCTTTGTAATTTACAGTTAAAATTCATGCATAAAAACGATCAAATTTGAGTTACAAAAGTTTTCACTCTGCCAGACTACTTTCAGACGGATATTGATTTTTTTTAAGTCTTGTTATAACGACAAGAATTATCAATGAATAGCCATATTGATCACTAATTCATTTTATAATCTGGTAGATGATATTCAACAGCAACAATGGTACAAATGACTACCATGTTTTAATAAATAAACACAAAAGATTAAAATGAAAAATATACTAACACTTTTGTGGAAGAACAAAAGCATGAGACGCTGTCAGACAGCCATGATGACTGACATCACAGATTTTCAAATTTGATCATTAAATATTTTAACTTCGAAAAAAATGTAATCCTGACGGATATAAAAGCTGAACAGTACGAATAGTATTTGTCATACATGAGACTGATGTAGTCGAAGAGAAAGAAAACAAGAAACCAACAAATAAAAAGATAAGAGAAGTAGAAGAGGAAACGAAACGAAGAGGAAAAAGAATAGAAGTCAAAGAGGTACGAAGAAAAAGAAGAAACTCTCTCAATGATTTCCACGACCGCTCATCGAGTTCGAAGAGATGTCCGACGCGTCATCCCTTATCCTCCTGGTGAGTGTACCTTCATCGAGTTTTCTCGTGTTGTCGTAATTGCTGAGCTTTCTCGAGAGAGTACTGGACATATTGATACCGTCTGAACCAAATAGGCCGGAACTGTCATGATTATTATGATGATGATGTTGATGATGATTGAGACGGTGGTGATGATTGTGTCGCCTCTGATTCTCGAGATTCTCATTTCCATTCCTTTCGGATGTCTCAGATCTGAGAGTGTTATTAAGACTGTTATCGAATCTCTTGAGATCATTTTGTATGCTCCTTATAGTGTCCGTGTTGCTTTCGTGCCGCCTTCCCAGATGGCCGTCGTTCTCATAACGACGATTTATAGAGTCCGAGTCGAGACACTTTCTCAATGATTCCTCGAATCTTTGCTCCTCTATTCGTCTGGACAGGCTGTTATCGTAAAAGCGTTCAGACTCACCACAACGGCGATTCAAACTGTCTGTTTCGTAGGTGCGTTTTGTCAGTTGGCCATCGAAACCTGCTCTTGCGGCCAGATGGAGGTAGTTGTCGTCACCGATTGGCGCTTGTCTGCAACATAACAAAAGTTTATGAAATGTTGAAACTACTTTTAATAAAATAAAAACCGATGTGATAATGAAATCAATTTTAATTAATTAAAGATAAATTAACTCACTTGCTTCCATATTTCGTGTCGCGAGCCAACCTCCTGAAGTAGGCTCTGTGTTCGCGTTCGAGTGCAATGGCTGCGTCTCGGAGTGCTGTCAATGTTTTGAAACAAGAGGGAACATCTTCTATGGGTGAACCTCCACCAGGTAAAACACACATCTCACTCGCTCCATATACTGCTTGACATTCGCAGGCACTCATCAGAGTTTCCAGCCGAGGCATGTTAGTGAATATCAAAGAGTGTATTCTTTGTAGATCCCGGTCAGGGTCCAGGACTATCCTCAAGCCAGCTTCTACTCCTGGAGAAACTTCGCTGCACCCTGGAGCAATTTCAGCTACGGCTCGGCAACTGTATTTTGCAAACAGATGAGCGTGTAAAGAACAAACAAAAAAACCTTTTATTGCAGTGAAAAAGTTGTATGATTTATCACACACCAAAGCCAGTGTCCATTAATATAGGCACTTGGATGATATTTCTCTAATCTGTTGCTGTTCGTTTGACAGATTTTAGTGAGAATGTCAATCCATTCTTTTTCTTCTACGCAGTTACCAGCTTGGACATAAAGTGCCCTCTGCGGCTGAACAATTTGGAACATGTTCTTCATTTTGAAAGAATCCTCGTGCAATCTCTCAACTGCTAAGATTTCTTCGAGAGGTATTCTGCATAAAGGTTCCTTTCCTAAATTGAAATCAAATATTGATTTTGAGAAAAATAATAAGACATCATTGACGCCAATAAAGTTATCAACAAATACCTTTGGTTTTCGAATAGGTCAGATCTTGTGTGGTGAGTCTAAAGTATCTTTGCTTAAAGTTTTTCCGTCCAAATCGCTTTCGACCTTGTGCTCTCTTTATCATAACTCTGCAACATTAGCCACATCAATGATTACATGATTGCAATGATATTGATCATTGACAGAAGAGTGAGATACCAACCTCTTACCACAGTCAGCGGTGTGCACAAAAAGAAAATATGTTCTATTAGAGAGAAAGATTGTTAGTGGATGCTTGGAATGTTAAATTATTTGTGCTTGTATTTTATTTCTCGTATGCTTTGATTAACATATAATTTACATTCCCACACATGCCAAGGTAGGTAAGGGTTTTAAAATGATTGCTAATCATTGCGAGAGCAAAAGTCTAAGTAATTTTCTGTTATAGTTATGTTATATATAATTCATTCTGTCTCGTTAATTTAATCTTATGAGATATAATCAAAATTAAAAATGATTAAGTGTGAATATACAGTAAAATATTAAAATACGTGCATTGCGTCATTATTTTATAATCACAGCATATGTTAAACTCACCCTTCTTTCAACACCACTGGCTGTTCTTGTGATGCTGTCGGCCGCTGTTTTGTTGCTCCACTGCCGCTACTTGTAGATATTAACTCGAGAAACTGCTTAACTGCTTGAATATGCTTATCTGTATAAAATTCTCTGCAAATAATATTCAAAATTATTCCTGATTGTCAATAATGAAATATCAGTATTCAAGAAAAATATTAAAATTTTCTTTAAATCTCAGTCTTAAAATATGGTAACATTTGTTATTATCTACCTGTATACGCATTCCATGTACTCCTCCTTACAAACGCTACCTGCGCCTCCTCTACAACTCACTAAGTTTCCCAAGCTCTGAATGGTCTTAGAAATTAACGTTAACGTTCTATTTGTTTGAGAATCCTATAGGATGAAATATATACAATTATTACTAAATGTAATTAATTAAATAATTGTTTTGAATAAAGATAATACTGATCGATAACTTACAATTTGTTCGGTGGTAATATCGAATAATCTCGGACCGAGTATGGCCGGCGCGAAGAATCGCAGGAAAATAAAACCACTGATAACGGAGTATCGAACTTCCTTGTTTTTTGGAAAGTGAGTGGCCGCTAATTCACGGAGACACCAAAACATTGCGCACATCAATGGCGGACATCTCACACCCGATGTTGTTATGGCCGTAAAAACCCTTTCGACGTATTCCTATCATAAAGAGAAAAGCGGATTCGTTACACAAGTGACAAGACGGTATAAAGAAGAAAGGAAAGTAGTAACAGAAAAACGCACTTTTAAATTTGCCAAATTAGTCTGGATAGTGTTAGCATCTTTTACTCTTGTGGGATCAATTTCACAGGGTTTCCTTTCAAGAAAAACTTGCTCCATTGCTGGTCTCAATGTACTGTGCAGATAATGAAGTCCGGCTAACCGCATACCCTCGTCCATCATTTTGCTCACTAACGTGTTACCTCGAAATATCGTTGTAGGATCCCTGATAATTGGATTTTTATGGATTAATATAGTAAAAAATATAAAATTCAAAAAACGGTAGGAATCAGTTATAAAAACTTACGTTAATTTCGAAATTTCGTGACTGGCTAAAGCTTTCATCACAGACACTAATTGTCCATGATGAACGAGAACTTGAACTAAGGGTTGTGCGGCCTCCATTTTACTCGCTACGATTTCCCCCAAAATGTAAACCGCCGACGAAGTGATTGGTTGAATATTTACACTCTGAAGCAACAAACTTCTTAATCTGTCATACATCTCAGAAGGGAAGACATGATCCGCCGTATAATGTATCTTCAAACGTAAGGATCCCAACCCTGGCAGTGTGCCTGGTGGAGTCGAATTGCTTGAAATTTTAGTTGGACGGTGTTTCGCTGCTCTGGGTTGTAAAAAATACCTACAACAAATACATTCTTTGCATTAGATACTCTTCATCATTATTAATAATCAATAAGGTATTCAATAAGATGTCACACTCGATCGTCTAGGCTTCAACTTACCAAGCAGTGGTCGTACTGGTCGGTTGTTTTTGTAAACCTCTCAACGTTACACGAACTTCACCAAGAAAAGCAGGTTGTTCACCCATTCCAGATGCGTGCCATAACCCTACAACAACTTCACCAACCTCACCTCCATCGATGGAATAATGAGAAACATCTTTGTCTTTAGATTCTGTCAATTCAGGCTGCGTACAATAAATTGTCAATTGATTATATGTTGTAATTAAAGTTTAATTGCACTTATTAAATTTACTCTCTCTACGTATGGATCAATCTAGCTACAGTTTACAAAATATTTTAGTCTCACCTCAAATGTAAAAGTCTCATTGAAATGGGGAGATGCTGTTTTCTTTTTACCTTTCGTACGTTTTGATATTTGTTTTCCATTACTGTATATGACAGTAACGGTTGCGAATGGATCACAGCCACCATTTTTAATAGTTAGCTCGCTACACTCTATTACCCTGAGAAAAAGAAGAAAGGATCAAATTAAAATTCGACTGTCATGAAGCCTCAATCTTGAAAAGCGTTCAAAAATACAATTCATGGAGACTTATTGACAACAGTGACTATCTTTTATTTGCTTATAAAACTCTTTTATCCCTGGTATGTAAATGGAAAGCAAAGTCGATGCAGCTGGATCGAAGGACGAACAAACATTTTACTTCCTTATTCAAGACAAAATCGAAGGAACGCGATCAGCAAAATCAAAGAGGCTGCCATTGTAGCTCCATGATGTCATGGATTATTCATCTGCATAGCAAATTGATTTTAACCGTTTCCTTCCTGCGATTGTTGGCTTTTAGAGCAGAGTATGCTTCCAAGCAGGATGCCATAATTGTCCCCAAGGCCAAGGAAATTGACGATGCCGCCGCAAAACCAATTAGTCTCACCGTGTTAAAAATTCATTGAACTACTTTCGCGTTCTACTCTTCAGACTTTGATAGAATCTCTAGGCGCAGGAGCACTACAGGACATTAATAGCTCGCTACACATTTACTTTATTGTGAGAAAATTGTACCCAAAATTATACTTAATTTACTATGCAGATTATAATTACAATCTATGAATAATTAAAAATATTAATGCCTAATTAAATAAACGCGCAATTTCTAATGGTATGTAAATGTGCAGAATGTCGGCATCATTTGTACATACGGCAATCAATATTTTTCATTCGATATTAAATTACTATATAATTAGGGGGCATCGTTAACATTAAGTATTTCAGTGCATTGTCGAAACGTAATAATTAGATTGATGAATTAAATTGACACTCACCGAACAGTAAGCTTAGGCTGAACATGTCCAACTTGAGGTTGCAACGACAATTCCAAATGAGCTTTGCCTTGTACTTCGGAATCGGCATCGACAGGCCTCAAAGGGAACCAGTGTTCTTTATTATGATATGTCGCCAAGTCTTCCCTCTTAATAGCCACTTTTCCCAATATCTTATCCTGCTTCAAATGTCGATCCCTGTCGTATACGTAAATGCCGAGGTAACGAAACTTTCGAGGAACCTCAAATTGAAATTCTTCTCCAAAAAAGGGGCTGCAAAGAAAAAAAAGCACCATAGTCATATATTTCAGACATGAATAAATGTTTCAGTATTATGGATGGTATTCAAAATATTGAATTATTATTTATGTTATGACTGAGTTAGATATTACTTACTCAAGTGTTCTTTCAATTGTAGTTGTTCTGAATATTTCTTCCTGGTCAAGAGATAATGCACAGTAGACATCTCTTGTACCTGGAGAGCCATGGCTTCGACTCTGTAGATTTTTGGCTTCACCTGTTAATTATAAATTGGCACATTTGTATAATTTGTTTAAAAATTGGAGGTTTGTTAATGTACAAAGCTTTTAGTTTTTTAATTTTATAAAATTGTTAAGGTTCATTGTCTAACATGGGTAAGTAGTATACACTTGTAATTCTTTGCTGTGTATAGTATTACGTTGTGCTCATGACAAATTTCAATAGGATGAAGGGTAGAAAGAGTGTAGAAACCATGTCACTGACAATTGAAAATTATTTTGCATTCCAATCCTTTCTTGTGACTTCAAAGGCATTGTAATTTACATTGGTTAAATAGTCTCAATGAAACCATTCACTGTGCTGTCTTTCGTACATGATTAATTGTTCTCCATTGGCAGCTAGGAGAACTGGATTTTGACAAACAATTTCCATCCGAATCCAAAAAACCAAGATGTAACTTTAAAAATGATACATGTTGGTATATTTTTGGATATCAAGGTTTATTCAAGAATAATATATCTTATCCTCTAGAATGCTAGACAAGTTATATTTGCAGGTAATAAGGATCTGATAGACTCTTCGATGTTCTGCAAAGATCAACAAGCATCACATCGAAGAGAATGCACTGAAACCTTATACTGTTTATCACAGTCCTCCGAAACAATACAAGAAACACATGTGACACTTTTCCAAGGGAACCAACATCCACATACAAGTGCACTCATGATACCAATGATTTAGCAATCCCTGTATAAATGAGAATAGCGTGGGAGTGCTCTGAAACGGAGCCTATTAAATCCAGCAAACCAGTATGACCATCATTAACCTCACCAACACCACAAACACCAAAAAACCAGAATTCTTCAGTAGCCCCAATATAAAAAACGACATTAATAAATCAAAGGAACAACTCCATGAAACTGAAAAACCATCATCGAATCTCGCAATCGAAACGAGTTAAGCGTGGGAGTGAAAGATCGACGCCCTGAATGGTGAAATTACATGAAACATAATTCCCGAGTATAGATAATTAAGGTGTCATCAAATCAATGACAATTTTAGTCGCATCTGCGATGAACATTATGAAGAAATACTAAGTACAGGAATTTTCACGAGCAGGAACAAAGCCATCGCCCTGGGAGTTCTCGAGTGACATCCCTCCCTTTAATAATATTCAATTCAATTTTTAATCCCCTTCTCGTAACTTCTCCCTGCGTATTCGATCCATTGAAATTCACACTGCACTCCGTATACACTAATGACACAATTATTATATACCGATCTTAATCCTTAGCCTTTCTTCAACGCGGACTAGGCGCGTCTCCTCGGCCATGTTACCTCCATGACACTACTGAGTGACTACACCACACGAACAGAACGCTCCTTCCTTCCTTCGCTCGCTCGCTCGTTCGTTCGTTCGGTGAGTCGTGCTCGCTCACTCTTCCAATCTTTCACTGAGCCCTCTCACTCGCTCCCTCAGCCGTGCATTCGCGTGCGTGCGTTCGCTCGCTCACTTCTGCGAGCTTCCCTGTTCTGTGAATGGATTCTAGGCAGGGACGGATGCTTTAGGAGCATCTATCGGGCACTGCGCGATTACGCCCTTCGTTCTGATACTTCTAATCATTCTCTTTAACCAGTTTAACTTAATTCAACTACTATTTATCAGTTATAGTTGCTGTTACTTCATAATTTTATTGGATACGCTTTGGTGACTGTCACTGTAAATTATGTCACGCTTTTAATTTAGTATGCTCATTAAAGAATCGGTTTCTGATGCGGAACATAATCCGAATGTATCGTTACGTAACAGGAACAATGTAAAATTTCTTTAATATATATTATGTCATCTATTATTGATTCTTGTACCTCATCACATAATATTATTCTATACCTTTCTCTTTTGATTTTACTTCTGTATACTGACCCGCATATATGCATACTACACTCTATTTGTATATAACTTTTCACATTTATATGTAGCAAGGTACTTTCGAATTACGCAATGACCAGCTTCCTCTTCTCATTCTCATTACTTTTCTCTAGGTTACCGATTACCTTTTTTTTGTTTTTTATTAAATATAAAGGTTTTTTGCAAAAGAACAAACTATATAAAAATGTAATATATAATCTTTATATTCTGCAGTTAATTTTTTCGTAGACTTCTTACCCATTCATTTCTAACCGGAAATCATAAAAAAAGATTATTTTTTAGATATATAGAAATTCTACATCGGATTCAGCTGGATGATCGAAATATACGAATCGATTGTCATTTTATGCGAACCGGAAAAGCATTTCCCCTATCCGTTCTGACGTGATCATCGTAAGTTGAACTCTAGGCAGGAAAAACATTTCGAACTAACATCTGATTTATAACCAAGCCGGATGTGACGACAGAACTAAGCGATGACTTGAGCTTTCGTCAAAGATATAAAGCATTCGTTCTCAGTTTGAAAACAGAATTTTCAATTTGAAAGTCTTGGCAGGATATTCGAAATATTTAAAATAAGAGAAAACGGATAAGAAAAACCCTTGTTTTTCAATTCTTAGCGAGGTAAGTAAGTTGACTCTTGTTATCAAAGGAAATGGGACTTATATAAATCCTTGACTCCTTATCCACCACATATACCTCTTCCTTGAATTTGTCATTGATAACGACGGTTACGCGACAAGTCTGATTACGGGACAATATGACTACGCGTATACGTGATATCATAAAACTTATTTCGCATCACGATCGATTCACCATCATCAATATTAACTTTATCTTACACTTATATTTCAGTGTACGAGTATAACGACTTATGAATATTATTGATATGTTCTATTATGATGACATCAGTTGGCAATAACAATTTACTTTTTGAAAAAATAGATATTCCTCTTTCTTCAGACAATTTGAAATAAAACAGTTTAATTTTCACCGATGGCATGTCAATGCTGTAACATCATAACGTAAGCGTACACTGATTGAGATCGAAGATCAAATAACAGAGTAAGAAAGTGATAAATAAATGATCAACAAAGTGTAAGAGAGCGCATGAGAATTACCACCTGTGAAAGTAATTACCCAAGTAGTTAATATAAAAGTATAAAACCAATCAATAAAGTCAGTAAGCCACGTGGCTTCTAAAAATGTTGACTATGTATACATCTATTGATTTTTGTGCCATAAGCATATACGTAGGTGAGTATATAAATACACATAGATGTAATTGAGAAGTAGGAAAACAGTCGGAGAGGCATCGACGGGGAATCGCAGGCAATGATAATGTAGTGAAGCGGCGAAATGACGAGGCAGGAGGTGGAGCCAGTGAGTTAGGCATAGAGACAGTCAGGCAGGCAGAGCCGTTCGAATGAACGTGAGCGTGAATGGATCGAGTAGAACGGCGGTGAGTGGCTAAAAGAGAAAAATATGAATGAACTCGTGGTAGTGACAGTGGCGTGCGTACGATAGTCGCTCGGTGCGCATGCGTAGCACCGTTACGCACGTAGCACGTGTACCGTTTTGACGTCGTCGACGTCTCATATTGTCCCAGAGACATTTGCATTGATCGCGCTTTTAACGATTTTGGCATTCGCACGAGTGTGTTCTGGGAATTCATCATTTTACAGGTATTTAGGTTATCAGCCTGTCGGTATAATTCCATGGAGATTTCATCAGACTAGTTTTTCAAATACGGCATTTGAAGTTAGATTACGTAGAACGTGAATTAGTGATTCTGCAAGACTAGTGGTACGGACGAACGAAAATTAAATAAAAGTATAATTGTTTCTTTGCTTTGTTTTGCATTAAAGAGAAAAGAGTGAAGGGGACTGTACGAGTGAAGAATTTCATCTGGCGTTACGAAGAAGAAGAATGAGTATGGCTATGGGAAAATGAGGACATTGTCTGATTTTGAACAAAGATAACCGAACTAGGTCGATGGGCTAGGAGGAAGCGTCGGAAGTACAAGATCTGTCTTTGTTCCTTTCTCTCGTGCGTTCCTTCTTTCCTTTCCTCGTGCTATTACCGATACCATCTGTTCGATGATCCACACGACCATTGCGCGTCTGTAACAAACGATATGATAAACAGAATATATTATATATACAGAAGAGAAATAATAATAAAAATATCGGCACGTTTTTGTCGTTCACTTTTCTCAACTTCCACATTTCACCGTTTGAAACTCCACACCTTCCACGCTAACGGCTGTCTCTCCATTTTCTCGTAACCGCTTTTACTCCCAATCATCGCCGAATTCCTCTCCTTTTTTTCCTTCCTGAGATTTTTCAAAGTTCGGGGGTTCAGTCGCGTGTCGATTCCCATAGGGTAGGTTCCGGATGTGGCCTGATCTCTATCCCCGTTTTCTTTGACGGTTCATTTCTAAATATAAAGGCCGTGTGGCCAGCATGTACACCACACTGTACGTACACACACTCGTTATATGTCAGCCCGCTTGAGATTCAATACAGTATCTATATATGTCGTGCACATATCTACTAAAATGCATATGGTATTCACAGAAATGAATTTACGTCTGAAAAACAATATGAATTTTTTAAGTTACTAGCCGACGTACGTACATGTTATTCAGACTTGGCAGAAAAGACTTTTGGGAAATTGATCCATGCCTCTATGTGTCATATGTGTTAAAATAATCTCGCGTATGTAGGAAATATGATGGATGGACTCACGTGTACGTATTTTTTCATCATGTACAGAGTAGAACGAGTGGTTTTCATGTGTCAATAAAATATTTATATCTCTACAGTACGAGGAACGCGTGCGTGGCGTCGTTGGGAGTATGTAAGCGCGTGATATATAAAGTGTTTAAAGATATGGTAATGTATTCACATGGTTTCCATGCACACATGGAGAAAATGACGTCTATAGTGAAGAGTAAGCAGCCGTCATATTGCTTGACTCGGCTTTGTCAGACCGGAAGTCGTTCCGTCAATTCAAGCCAATTTTTACGCTTACCTGTCCCACACACCAGCATGTATTTATGTACGTACCATAATATGCCATCGTTCAACATCACACGCCATACGCTTCTGGAAAAACGGAAGTTGAATTGAGAATATGAATATTTATATAAACATTATGAGTAGCCTTCCGGCATTAACCATTTAAGCGATTAACAAATTTAGGTGTGAAGAGAGGAAGCGAAATTGATCTTGAAGTAGAAAAGAGAAAAAAACCTCGAGTATTGAGGACAGTGTGGCGTAACGATAAATACCTAGTATTTAAAAGTGGTAAGGTAAAGTGTTGATAAAAAGTTACAGCACCTTGAAACAATGCAGTAAGAATAAAGCGCGAAGAGTGCTGCAATAGAGACGTACGTGGATAAAAGTAGAAATATAAAAATACGGAAATGTTGAATTTGTGCTCTCGTAGGTTGTCAGTCGGCGTGGGCGTTCGACCCGCCATCTAGCAGCCTCACCCATGAACCTCCGTAGTTCCCTACGGTTATTCTCGGCTCGTCGACATAAATATTTCTTTTTGTTGTCGCGTAAAGTCACAGACAGAAATGACGTCGGGAACGTGGAGTACGGAAATCGCTGGGAAAATCTGCCATAAAAGAGACTTAAGGTGAACATGGAACGACATAAAGCATAGCGGCTTTGTATTGTATGGACTTGGATTAAAAGATTTTTGCAAATAAATCTTACGTTTTTCAAGAACGCCATTTTATCGATGACACTACGACAATCACGAGATTTTGTCGATTCTTTAATTTGTGTCTACAATTTAGCACTGGATTTTGGAATTGGAATTTCTTCGTTTCTGGATATGACTGTTAATGGATATTGGGAAAAGCATACATTTTATGAAGCCACAGATAAGGTGGATAGGAAGTGGAAATGGAGCCAGACTTTCCAGGCAGGGAACCACCGAGGGAGGAAGCCCATCCGTATCCGGAGGGGCATTTACAAAACCCCATTCAGCGTTCGGCTGAATGAACGAAGAAGAGAAAAAAAAGGAAAGAAATAAATACAGCTCTTAATTTAATTACAATTAACATCCGTGAATATTATATTATACAATTCTAAAGCTCTCCTCTCTAAATTGCTCCCCTTCCGGTTCCGTCTATTCACACCGCATTTGATTTTGTTTCCGACTCTTCTTGAAATTTCTTTATCTAAAATACCCAAAGATTCTTAACGATAAAAACAGTATGATAAAAAAATGTCTTTTTCGCGTTCACCGAAAACTTTGCAGAAAATATAATTGCGATTCGTCACGTTATCTTGGCCACGCAGTTAATTGTCCGCTTTCCAGTATAAATTGCGACATATAAAATTTCGCACGCAATTTGTCCATTGTCGATTTTGGATCCCGACAATTACATTATCTTGAGTTAATTAGCTGAGTTTCCCGGGAAATACAGAAAGAAGGAGCGAAGGCCCGAAAAGGAGGAAAGGAAAAAAATAGAGAAGAAACAATACCCTGAGAAGGATCGTCCCACTTACGCAATTTCTCAGCTGCTCACGCAGCTCGCAGCTACGCACAATTATATTACGCTTTGTCCCGTTCTACGCATCACGGCTTTTCGACTCTCTCACAGTTTCTCCATATCATTATTTCCCTACTTTAACATCGCGCTTGAAAATCGCACGCCATTAGGAAATATTCTCTGCTCCCGTTCGAATTACGCTAGTACAGCCGTATTCCCTGTAATGGGGAATTTTATTTTTCAACCGTTAATTTGTATTATAGCTCATAAGCAAATCGACACACCAACCCGACCAATTAATAAATATACTTTTTCCTTTAAACAGTAAAGAAAATTTCAGCATAGAAAATCTTGATTCCAAGAGTTATTCGTAGCCGTAAAGATTGAGGCAGGTTAAAATATACAAACTGTTTTGAAACGTACAACAAAGATTTTATGCTTCGTGGGAATACTTGAATTAATGAGTATAGTACCTAACGGTATAATGACGACGATAGTAAAGTAACGTAGTACGCATAGATCTAAAACAGAGTAGCGTAGTACAGCGAGTTAGCTTGATGAGAAAATAAATGCTGTAAAATACTCAAATAATGTCGATGCGAATAGGAAGGAAATTTAAAATAATAAAAATTTCTCTTCCAACGTGTAGAAATTATCATGGCGTAGAACTGCTCTTTATCGGTTTTCTCATAAGTTTCCGTTCCCACAAAAAGGCTCGATTGTTCTGCAAAAGGAAGCTGATCTGTTCTATGTATTCCATGTTCGTCTAATTGTCCTTCCATAATTTATTTCTCATGGCGTTAGACTGCGTAAATACAGCTTTGGCATGGATCTAAAGCATAAGGCTTATTATTATCGCTTCTGCAAGTTGAATTTAGGTCGTCTTGGACAATTAAAAGATTTCAGTGCACGGCTACAATTTTCCATATTAAACTGGACATACAATTATCCTGAAGAGTCCAGAAGGGAAAAAACCATCCACGAAAGCATAAATACCTTCGAAGCGAACAATAATCTATATAATACTCGTGTACACCTTTATAACAATAACGTACAGTTAAATTTCAGAGAAACGTTTCACAACTATTGTATTAGCAACAGAAAATGTTTTTGTTCAGTGATAATGAGAAATACTTGTAGTAAAATAAAGGCGAGTCGAATTTCAGTTTGGTTTCAAGTCATAATTGAAGTTAGTTTCACTTGCCATGTGTTGGTAATGCAGATTTCTACTTAAATTGCCATCGGTTGGACATAATTCTTTTACAGTTGACAGATGTTACGAGTCAACAACGACAATACTCCTAAGAACATAAGTTTACCAAAATTATCAAAGTAGTAGCTATGCCAACTCACAGATGGTACTAAACGAGCGATAATATTTACGAGGGGAGTATTTGTTTTATATTCTGTAGAGTTTGACACATGGAAACGCCATGCGTTCATTTGAGTTTTTAACATTTTTTGCATTACTTATAATAGCCAAGTGTAACGAGCAAGAATGTACAATCGATTCTAAGGAATCTTGCAGTGAAAACGATACTCATCAGAAATACAAGAAAGGTTTATGTGTATAGAACGATTATAACCTCAAAAAATGAGATATACTATTCTTCATTAGGAAATATTAATTTGATTAAGAAATTTGCAAAATAAAATATTTTTACCTGCATGAATAAAGATTTTTTACGTTTCCCGTTGCAATACGATTATGTATTTTCATTCCACGAAACAAAAAAATTTCATTGTAAGTTTGTCCTTGCATTATATTTAATATTGTGAATGTTGTATGTATGCAGAGATAAACGAAAAATATAATAAGTACTTGGCAGCGGTTACAAATGCCGAACAGGAATTCGTCGAATGCAATCGTACCAACTGTGGATGTTTTTCAAACGTGATAGCGCGGGATTTGAAACCTTTTCAAGAAAAAGGCATTAGTCACGAATTGATAAATGCAGCGAAAGTAAGGTAAATTACCTCATTTCAACTCTCTTATTCAATATTTTCAAGATGACTCAAATTCTTGTTGCAGTGGTGCAACATTATATCAAATAATAAAAGGTCGCTTATATCGAGAAACGGATTGTATGTTTCCATCAAGATGTGCTGGAATTGAGCATTTTATTTTAAAAATTATTGATAAACTGCCTGATATGGAAATAATCATAAATACGAGGGATTATCCACAATCAAGTAAATACTATGGAAATATGTTACCTGTATTTTCTTTCAGCAAGGTAATTTAGTTGTGTTATTAAATTTTCAATGTGATTAAATTGTCGTCTGTTGCGTTTCATTCACACTTATCTTTTCAGACTCCAGAATATTTTGATATATTGTACCCTGCTTGGTCATTTTGGGAAGGTGGACCTGCAATATCATTATATCCACGGGGTCTTGGAAGATGGGACCAACACCGAGTTACCATAAATGAAGCCAGTGAAAAGTATCCGTGGGAAGAAAAGGAATCCTTAGCATTTTTCAGAGGATCTCGAACCAGTTCGGAACGAGATAATTTGATTTTATTAAGTCGCAATGAACCGTCCCTGGTTGATGCTCAATACACAAAAAACCAAGCTTGGAAGTCTGACAAAGTACGGTTTTGATCATGAAATTGGTAGTATTTGGATTCCTGATAATAATTTTTGTTTTTGGAATCGCAAATTTACAAAATTATATCAAAATTAATTACATCGTTTCAGGATACTCTAGATGCCCCGCCAGCAAAAGAACTCTCCTTGGAGGAGCATTGTAAATACAAATATCTATTCAATTATCGTGGTGTGGCAGCATCATTCAGACATAAACATTTATTTTTGTGTCGGTCTTTGGTTTTCCACGTGGGAAACGAATGGACAGAATTTTATTACAAAGCAATGAAGCCATGGATTCATTACATTCCTGTTCCTAAGGACGCTAATCAACGCGAACTCAAGTAGGACACAATATTTGTAATTTGCAGAAATTATTTATAAAAATTCATAAACAATAAACATGTATTTCTAGGGAATTGATTCTATTTGCTAAGGAAAATGATGGCTTGGCAAAGAAAATTGCAAATCGTGGAAGAGATTTTATCTGGGGCAAACTTCAATTATCTGATATAACATGTTATTGGAAGAAACTGCTCTCGAGTTATGCAAAACTTTTGTCTTACAGACCAACACTTAACAAGAATCTCGTAGAAATTAAAAAGAAATAATTAAATGCCCCCCGCCGCTAAATTCAGAAAGATAAATAAATTGTAAATGCATTCCAAAAAAAAAAAGATATCATTTTATCAAATACTTTCAAAGCAACGTTATTATGAGGATAATCTTTATATCCAATATCGATCAGAACACTAATGCGCTAGATGCAGCTTTTGGAAAATTGACTTTCAGGACAAGCGCATCATCCATATTGCTTATTTCAATATTATCAACGATACTTAATTCCACTTATATTATATCTTATGAAAATAAATTGATCTTACGTTATTTCACTTTATAAGTAGCTTGCTCTGCCGACACGTTAGTCTGGGATGCACTCCAATACACCAACAAAACTGTATACAGAAGAACGTACATCAGTATATGCAAAAGATAAATAATCCAAATATTTTACAGAAAAAGAAAATCTATAGAAATCATTTGTTCCCACTGTATGACATACGTACTGACTTATACGATGAATTGTACTTCTTCAGGGACGTTCATGTTTTTTCTCAGAGTATATACACCTAAATAAGTTTGAAATATATAATAGAACCGAAGGGACGTGACATGCCTTTTACAATCACATTACTGATGATCCCTCGTATCATTGTGTAAAAAAGATTATGTAAAAAAGGACTAATTTAATGCCGACCACAGAAAGATAAAACGTCCATTACGTACACGATAGGTATAACATCCGTTATACAGACAATACGATTATCTTGGAATTATAATCTGTTCATATCTACAGTAAAAATAGTACATTTATTATGAAAGAAGGTTCGTCCTCGTGCACTGGACCTCGCAGGCACGTATGAAAGAGAGAGAGAGGGAGAGAAAGACGCAATCAAACAAAATGAAATATGGAAAGATAATGGCATGGCCCGTTATAAGATATTTACGTGGACAGTTTCTATTGATTATAAAGATGAGCACAGTTATCACGAATCGACTGGTCATGGATATTCATTAATGAATCAAATAATTAAAAACCAATATCAATCAGACATTCGTTATGTCATCTATATGTACGTAACTGTATACGAACGTTGTCTCTCCTTGTTATTTTGGTAGATAAACATTTTTAAAAATGACTACTTATTTTTTTTACTGCTTCAACTTATACGGGCCATGTAGAAGAATTTTATTGTGCATTCGAATGGCGTTTTTTGACCTTTGCGCAGACGCATTTCAACTGCACTGAAACCATATACTCCCCATGTTTCAATTTTTGTTTGTTAAATTTGACAAGTTATTCTCTCCCTTTTTTTTACTCTACATCTAATTTCATATTCACTCCTTTCACTCACTCATTCACGTAGTTTTCTCTGTTATATCGTATTGAACGACTGCCATTTGTCAGCTGCGCACTTAACCATTCTTTAGTCTTTTTTGTCTCACACCGTAGGATTGATGCCTCCGGATGATGATAAACCGATTCACAATGTTAATTAACCGTTGTATCCACATTATTAGGTTTACCGTGGCATGGACATGATAATTTAGTTAACCGCGTGGCTTAACGATCTAGGATACATTAGCTCCTAACCATTTTAATTGAATTTTTGTAAGGAAACCAGTGTTAAGTGCCAGGAACACGATAAAAAATATGAGATTGGACAATTTTATCGAGATTCAGCCTTCGTCTTTGGTGGCCTGAAGGCTTTTAGCTTTTTCGTTTTCTTTTGCTTGGTTGCTCCTCCGGAGCCGGACTGGAAAGCTTTCCAGCTGTCGACTCTGGATTGTCTAGACTCCTCAAAGTTCCGCTGCCATTCTCGTTCTAGCGCAGCTTGTGCTTCTGCTGATAATTCTTCTTCTCTTTTTCGTTTACGCTGTTCTGCATCTCTAGTAGCTAATTCTCGTCTACAGAATGGATTTATATATTTCAACTGCTTTGGTGTGTAATAATGCTATTTACCTTCTGCGCTCCATGTCAGCAAAGAGTTTCATCGTCATGACCCACACTGCATGTCTGTATCCTTCCTCAGTTTCTTCGTCTAGCACATGCGCGCCCGTTCCATCGTTTGCGTTTTTACCTTCTTTCTTTAATTTCTTTTTCTTCTCTGTAATCTGTATTTCAAATTGATCATGTTACAGAAATCAAATTTTTACTACAGTGGTTGTGTATGAAATCATTTTAATAATATCAGTTTAGTTATTTTCAGATTACCATGTGATCTGTTCGTGCCTTTGCCTCCTCGATAACATCCATACACTTTGCTCTAGTTTCTTCATTCTCCAAGGTTTTCCACGCCTTGTTCACAACTGAAATTAAATATAAAAAAAAAATATAAATAACTACAGGACGTATATAAGTCAATTATATTCTTACTCTCAAATGCTTGTTGGGCTCGCTCAGCATCATCTTGGTTTTTGTCTGGATGTACCAAAATTGACATCTACATAAAACAATATTGGTAAAAAAGTCATGCAAGTGATTCGTCAAGAATACTTCAAGATTATTATTAATAAACCTACTCGACGATATTTCTTCTTGACTTCATCGATGGAGGTGGTTGGATCAATTTGCAAAACTTCAAAAGGATTCAAATTGAAGTATGAGGAACCAGGACGTAAGAGTCTATCAATTTGTTGTTTCGGAGTCAAGACAGAGTCCCTCTTCTCGATTTCCTTAACCTGAACAAACAATAAATCTATTGCGGCAAACGTGTTAATTATAAGATATATAATGCGACAATTTACAGGTTAAGTCTGTAAAGAATCCCGTCCCTAAGTAATAAAGAATCATATATGCGTTCATGCATATACTCATTATAAAGATTATAGTAAAAGGTACACCACCCGAAACTCAAACTTCCCTTGCATTAACCGTCCTTATTCACATTTCAGGATAAATATCGCTGACGTTTATCAAACCTGAAGAGGGACATTGTTGTTTTCACGATTACATAATGAGAGGAAGGTGCCACGTTCCAAATTACACAAAGCACCAACCAACACCGCTATTCCAAACAAAGTATAAAGTAACCTACTTCTGTATAAAACTCGTTAAATTCATCCTCTCTTTTCGCTGGAATTTCACTGGATAAACTCGAGTTGGAGGCAGCCATCTTGTTTCTTATCACACGCTCCGCCGACTGTGCCTCCATCAACACAAATGGCCGCAAGTGCGTCAACTATATCCAAGAACTACAATATCCACAAGATGACTACTGTTACCGACCGTGAAAAAAAAATCCGTTCTTAAATCAACGCAGATTGGCAGGCGTCACTAGTGTAGCCCCCTTTAATATTACAGGGAAACTTCTGTTTCCTCGTGCGTTATCTGAAAAGCACGTGAAACTGGCGGGCCATGTCACAATGTCACAAATGGTCACAATGGATCGCTATGTCGAGAATGACTTCGCGTGGTAAGGGTCTCGAGAGTGTATCGTGACGTTTTCTTTTTGTGTCCGTATTTAGATCGAGGGTAGTTACGTATGCACATTTTGGTTTGGTAGCTGATAGGGATCGACTTTCAACGAAGAAGAGGCGCTCGCAGACAAAATGCGTTTGGAAACGATCGGCTTTATTCAGTCGACCCAGTGGAGGCTACCAGTAATGCCGCCATTTATGTATATAGAGATAAGATCTTCGGACCAGGTCGTAGTAGAAACTGTAGATTACAAGATTCCATCAAACTCCTTATTCCTTTGGAAACGACGCATTACTTCCGCGACGAGTCGTTTATTTTGTTGTGCTCGCATACACGTATCTCTTTCTTTAGGCTATAGTCACTGCTATGGCTTATAAATATATATAACGTTTTCTTTTATTTTTATATGGCTGACGTTGCAACTAATAGCGTGCGCGATATCTTCCCAGGCGCTATCGATGATTTTTATGTCACGAGGTTAGAGAAAGAAAGAGAGATATAGAGATGCATACACAAGTATACTTATATAGCCCGTTAACGTACGCACGAAGGATTGGTACAAACACTTTTTTGTGTCGCTATAGTAAGTAGTGATTCTTGATAGAATACTTGAAATTCTGGTGCAAGACTCAGACTTAATACTGGTATCTTGCGAAAAGAAAAATATAGGAATCACTAAGAATTTCTCTATCTGAGGCCATTCCTTGTAGTAACCCGACGATGCCTTAAAACAAGGGTGCTGTAATAGATAGTCCATGGTTAATCCTACCCACCAGTTTTCAAGATCTAATGGTCGAGGGTAACCAATACCACCTAGGCTACTTCTTTCCGTTCGCTAATTCTCCAGGACATGTGCAAAATTCACACGATAAAATCTCCCAAAATTACAGCGAGGATAATCCGAGCAAAGAGTTTTCTAGTGGGGCTGCTTATGGTAGTAAAGACTAAAACTCAACGATCGCCAGAGTTAAGGGGATAAACGCATAAGGAAGGTTGGATATAGTGGCGCTTCGTGATAAACGAAAGGAGAAACCGCGAATTGCGCGTTCCGATCGTCAAGTATGTAGAAGAGAGTGACGTAGACATAGATAGTGAGTGAGACAGATCAGTGGGCAGGCGATAGGAGAGGAAATCAGAGAGAGAGAGAGAGAGAGACAGTGGGATTAACAGCATGCGATTTCCCTCTAGGCAAAGCGTATTGCCCCCACCCTCGTGGAATTTACCTTATTCCCTCCGAACCCTTCGTCTTTGTTACAGGCTGATTGTGAGAGCAGCAGTGGTTTCCCCCACCAGGAGTACCGTCACTCCCCCACTTCTGGCCTCTCGACATCCCCACCAGCTATGATGTTATACCCCCTGCTAACAGCCACAGCTCACTCTGGAGCATTACTCCCACTCCGTGGGATATCTGTGCCCCTACCAGAGCGATCGGACTGCCACCCACCCTACTGCTCGGTCACTCAGAGGTAGGCGCCAGAAATTCGCCTCTTCGCTCCTTGGCTCGACTGTGATCCCTTTGCTGAGCTTCAAGGCAGTATGCGCCGCGCTGCCTAGCCGGCACGTTCTTCTGCGTGGCTGCTTTATTCTTGTTGTCATCATTCGAGGTCGTCGTCTTTTTCGTCATTGCTCGTCATTCGTTATTTAGGAGTGCTCTGAAGAAGTACAGAACGACGCACGAGTAACTTGGAGATGGTCTCCTGTGATTTATTGGCAATTGTTGATCGATGAAGGTGATTTCTATTGGCAGCGTAATTTAGCGAATAATTGTGAGAACATTTTGGAGGTGAGAGGCGGGGACACAGGGCGAGAGAGGGAGATAACGAGAATAGTAGTAGAGATTGAGAGCTATTGACAGAGAGAGAAAGAAAGAGAGAGGAGGTGTGAGTATAGAAAGGGTGAGAAAGGGTAAAGGAAAGAAATACCAAGTGAAGAAAGGACAGTGAGAGTTTTTAGTGGCAAGTCTCTAGCGGAAGGACTGGTACACGGATTCCGGGATATTGTTGGATTAAATGGAGCAGCTGTTTGTCGAGGAATAGATATTTCGCGGGAAAATTGAAAAGCCTGTCTTTTAAGATATAGTGAATGAAGAAGAGAATACGCGTATTACGTCATCGTGTACTAGCGAATTGTGGCTGTGTTGAGAGATTAAGCGATTGGTGATGAAATACGTGAAATTAGATTCCCCACCTTTCTCAAGATAATCGAGCTGTATTTACGTCACGATCAAGCGGAAGATCTGAACGTACGCGGTGACCAAAGTGCGCAACGGGTAAACTTTTCTACCAAAACATGGCCACGTGACCGCGACTCTCGACGATTGTAAACACACCGAGCGAGCCACGTGGTACGACCTGGGATATTTTCAATTTCTCCCTTGTGATTCATCGCTATTCCTACAGCGACACTATTTCTAACGGTGTGGACCGTAGCCGACGACGCACCGAATTGACGCACTACAGTCTTCTTCAGAAGTTACGTCCTCTTTCTTCGGCACGGCACATTGGTCATTCGATACAAGAGGCTCGTTTTAACGTGGTGGACAATTTTTATTCATGCGCCCCTGGGAACTTGATAAATCTTTCATTTCTTACTCTACCTGGTCGCCCTTGAACTCTGTGCAAAAGGTGGTGAACATAGAGTGATTACCTATCCCCGGGGATTTCGGGTCAAGAATTCAGCCTATAGAGAAACTTCGACCCTTGGTGGTCGAGGATCGTCAGTCAAAGTGGAGTACACGGACGGAGTGAGCATGATGGACTCGGTACCGAGTTCAGGTTCCGGCTCGGGATCTGGTACCGGTACCGGTGGAGGAGTACCCTTCGACCTGGAGAACGGTTTCGAGCCACAGACCAGAGCGAGATCAAACACATGGCCTCTACCTAGACCAGAAGGCTACGTCGAGGGTAACGTCGTCGGTGGTGGTCCTGGTGGGAAAGAAGGCGTCGAGGGTGGCACACCACCTCAGCAAGGGCCACTGAGCCAGGGCGGCGGACTTCTTCCAGTGAAGAAGAATTCCTCACGAAGAAATGCCTGGGGCAACCTTAGCTATGCGGATCTGATCACTCAGGCCATCACCAGTGCTCCCGAGAAACGGCTCACCCTGTCGCAGATCTACGACTGGATGGTTCACAACGTACCCTACTTCAAGGACAAAGGCGACAGTAACAGCAGTGCTGGATGGAAGGTCAGTCAAATAATCCGTCCCCTCAATGTCAGACATCGTACTTCATTCCAATACCTAATTCATCTACTCTGCAACAGAGTTGGTTACCTTACCTAGGTACCCTTAAGGTTTCCGGTAATTAGAAAAACACTTGGACCTCCATTTTTACTAACGAATCCATACGCTGAAAAAAAATGTACGAGACTTCTTCGAAGTACGAGGGGTATCGACTCTCGTCGCACAATAATCCTCTTTAGCTTTGATCTCAAACTTTTTCTCTTCAAAGATCCAGAAGAGACGCGTGTGCCAAAAGTGATGATCGCGATGAAGTTCGGCATTCGTACCAGCGTCCTCCTCATGGGCCTAACGACTCGTGGCTCCGTTCAAGTGACACTGTGGTACCTGTCATGTCAAAATGTTCGCTGGCATTTTTGCGTACTGCGTCGTAGGTCGTGACTCAGGCAACCTGGACGATCCAAATTGATGCAACTTTTGTCCGAGCTTCACCGAAATATCATCACGCACAGTCCGTCCACCTAGATTTTCCATGCGTGATATTATTCTACATATGTTCCGTCGTATGTGCACATATCCGTAAGATAGATAGAGCAACTATTCTAAAGACGCAATTTAATCGACAACAACTGCTAACGTAACGTGTAGCTACATTAAAGCGCATTTGACGTAAAGCTTCGAAAGAGAGGGTAATATTCCCAGGCACTCGACTGCCTCGACTTTTCCAGCAAGGTCGCGAGAGGTTAGAAACTCGACGTAAATCGGCTGAAAGCCGTAAACGTCGCTGAACTATTGCGCGGAGAATCACGGGACGTCACATGGTTTCGGCACGCCGCAACGTGTTCTTGCTTAGTCTAGCTACATACCTGAGTTTATCCACTGCATATTACATATCTGGCGACGCCTTTGAATATCACCAGCCAAGAGACTCACGTTACTCGGGCACTAGCAGCAGCAGCAGCAGCAGCAGCAGCAGCTATGAGATTAGTTTCAGCAATACTTGAGGTAGATTTGCATGCTGCCTTTAGCGAGGGGCCGGTCTAACCTCACACGACTGGATAACGCTCGAAAGTGCGTGCTTTGCGCGCGTGCAAATTGCTCGACAGGCTGGCAACGTGACGCTCGCGGAATTTCGGCGGCTCGCAGATTCTAGACCAGCTGTAATAGACAGAGACAGGCAGGAGGCGTGGAAACGCTACTTACACGTGGTGCATCGATACTTCTATAGACGGAGGTTTTAAGCGGGCCTAATAGTAAAGGTTGGATTTTCTTATTATCCCGTCGCGGGGGGTCGGTTCTTATATTCCTTAGGGACTCTCTCTCTCTCTCTCTCTCTCTCTCTCTCTCTCTCTCTCTCTCTCTCTCTCTCTCTCTCTCTCTCTGTATATAG
>JARQTC010000875.1:600407-616936 GCA_030142495.1 Cephus runcator
TCTCTCTCTCTCTCTCTCTCTCTCTCTCTCTCTCTCTCTCTCTCTCTCTCTCTCTCTCTCTCTCTCTCTCTCTCGGTATATCGTATATATGAATACTTTACATATCCGTGACTCGTTCAGGCGAGTCTTACTACTCTCGACCTCGCGAGCACACAGGATACTCAAGACGAGGGAACTTTTCATCACTCGTACGAAGGGAGAGTATCGGAGAGCAGGAAAAGGAGGGAGAGAGAGAGAGAGAGAGAGAGAGAGAGAGAGAGAGAGAGAGAGAGAGAGAACGATTCAAGCAGAATAAAGCCGGCTTACCAAAATCCTGTATCGTGCTCTCGCGGTTCTCCCTCCCTCTCTGTCTCTCTCGTAACACGTTAGATACACCTTGGCGAAAGTGTGTCAAGACTCCTCCTACGGTTTCGCCCTCGTCGCCTCGACGACGATCCCGATTCCCAAGGGATAGGAGGGAACAAGATTTGCCGGATCTACAATTCGTCAATATCCTGTACTACACGCATTGACACGCACTGACACGCACTTGGCGATGCTTCGAGAAATCCTGAGGAATCAGCATAGCGCGCAATCCGTGTTTACGCACGGGATACGCAGTTAGCGTTTTAAGCCAGATGTTAAATTAATAGCGCAGAAGGTTTTAAGCAATGTACTCGCGACTCGTGACTCGATCGCGTTAACGCCCAAATCTTCCGAAGCTAAGAGTGAAACAAAAAACCGTGCGAACTCGAGCGACTGGCGAATGCGCGGGAGGACACAGCGCTGCCGTCGCCGTCGCCGCCGCCGCCGCCGCCGCGTAGAACGCAGGAACGCAGATAGCCGAGACGAACCTCGTAGAAGAGGATTTATCAGAGCGAGAGTCTGCTCGGCGTGGCGGCGTGAATTTAAGCGGGCTTTCCGCGTTATTTTTGCACGGCCGGCACTCCGCGTAGTTGCCGGGTCTACCCGGGCGCTGCTCCCACGTTGCCGATATCGTCCTGGGGTCATCTCGCTCCACCTACTACCGCAGGGGGGGGGGGGGCTCTCCGTGCCTCGTCCTCGTCTTCTTAATTTCCATTCTCGTCTCCGCTTCTTCTCTTGGAATATGCATGTAACGTGCAACACGTAGACGCACATATACTTTGCTGATTTCTTGAAGATGCGCGACAACTTGTGCGGCAATCGGCCTCTCCTCCCCGAGCACACATTATGCGTCAACGTACATCGTCGCTGTACAGGATATATCGCATGTACGCGGATTCCCGTCGGCAGAGGGTGCGCGCGCAGCCCATGGCGCAATAGCCGGCTTCGGAGAATTCGAATTCCAGCGGGACTGTACGTCCGGCATGTTCAATCCTGTTCACGGGTTCGGGACGGTCGATCGGCGTATCCACCTTGCCTGGAGCAAGGCCGCGATTTCCTCCTGGCAAATTGCGACAGGGATCCCCGCGCGCGCTTCGGGGTCTACCGCATTTTAACGAAGAGGACCACCTTTCTCCTCTTCAATTTCTCGCCTCGAGGAACTTTCCAAGCAGGAACGGTAACGCCGGCCGACGTTAGCAGCGCCTCTGGTTGCACTTGCTCGTGGCCCCAGGTGCGTATCGGCGATCCTGGCGGGAGAAAGAGGAACCTGTAGCACGGATCGTGCATAGAGCGCGGCCACCGCGACGCTGCTCAAACTTCCTCGGAGAGGGATTACAGGTTAGTACGGACAGCAGGTACTAATACAGTAGGTCGGGAAGGTATGTGCGAGGGTGACGTAATGGGTGTGCGGGCAGGTACGTAACCGCTGCCTTCACGTAACGTTACCCTTGACTCTACTAGGTGAGCAGCATTACAGCTCGTTACGAACGCGCGCGATCGCGCCACACGCGTCCACGAAGCGCGCGCAGGGATATTGGCTTATTGCATTGGCTGCCGCGTGGAATTAATCCGCGACACGCACCCCGCCGTGCGAACAATAAATATTCCTCAAAGGTGCCCCGGAGCTCCTTGGCTCTTGCATTGCGCAATCACGTCACGTGGGACTCATGCGCACACTGGCAGGTTACGAGGATCGTGTACAGGTATTATATTTGGAAAAGAAGATAAAAATATCGAAAATAATAATTGAACCAGCCCATTTCCGTCCTTCCTACGAACCGATCCTAATGCCTGTATCACACGAACGATTAAAGAATCTCCCATGCGAACTCCTGACACTCGACGTGTGAATATCAATCCTCCTATCGGTATTCCATAATCATATTTGGCCACCGGTTTACCATGTGTTCGCGCGTATCGCGGGCCCTGGAGGTGTCTCTCCACCACTTTGCCGGTTTACGTATACAGACGCGAGTATACACGGTGATCCAATCCGATCCGATCCCCGATTCGAGGCAATGACCTCGCGTGCCATTTATTCCTGCCCCTCTTCTCCGATACGTCCTTCTCGACCGCCACTCTGTCACACCAGCTCCGTGTCCCAAGCTTTTTAGACTGATCTCTTTCTCTCTCTCTGTCTCTCTCTCTCTCTCCCTTCCCCTTACGCTTACCACCACTCCCCGTGCTGCGACTCCTCTCTTCTCTCTCTCTCTCGCTCCCTCGGCCAGCGCGCAAACGTTAAAACACGACTACCAGCATGTTCCCTTGCGATCATCGTTACGCAGCGTCGCTCCGTAGCGTCGTTGTCCATTCGTGGCGTCCTTGTGAAACGCGCGCAGCGCCTATGGCTCTCTCGCACACATCGCGACACGCAGCGAGAGTCGATTGTCAAATCTTGACGCAATTGTCGAACCGTGGATGGCCCAAGGACCAGCGTGTGGATGTGGCGCTTGCTTCTACTCTTGTATACATATAAGTACGTTCGGAGCGTTGAATGAGAGAAAAAGTAGGACGTGCCCGCCGGGTTATTGAATGGGTCTGTCTATTTGGAATCCGAATAGGATCTCCGTAGATCTGGATTTCCGTCGGCAGCTCCATCGAAATTCAGTAAGAGAATCCGTAGGCGAGCGACTCTGGCAATAAGGATACTTCTTAGGTAGGTCAGTCCTAAGGATTGGTTACGTTAGGTTAGGGTCTTAGAATGTAACTGGGTGCACCGACGGGCAGGATCGTTTGCTGTACTAACAACCAATTTAGCAATGACCGCAAGGCTCGTTGTTCTCGTAGGTAGTAGGTCAGTCTCCTGTTGTGAACTCTTACTCTTCAGGGCTCTTGAACCCGCGCGACAGCGGGGCCCACCAATACGTGGGATCCCTCTGTGCACGTACAGGGAGACCGTGCGTCGCGACGCCTCTCGCAGACTCGTAGGTAAGGGACACGCACTGATAAGTTGCGCACGTGCTGGTACGTGGCCCAGAGTGGTGTGCGTCGCTCCGTGAGCGGGTAAGCAAGTGGCAACGTAGCGAGAGCAACAGGTCGGTCGAGGGTTCTTACCGTATAGTAAACGTCGAGCTCTCCTTTCTCTCTCTCTCGACTCTCTTTTTTTACACTTCCCCCGCCCCCTCCTCTCTCTCTCTTTCTCTGTATATTCGTTCTTCCCGGTAGCCTCATTCGCATTTCGTCTCTGTTGCCGATCGACCTTCGACCTCGGTTACTGGGATAATCGTCCTCGTAAAAAGTCAGGCTCGTAAGCACTGGGGGGATCAGGCAGGGATAAGTGGCTGCTGGACGAAACCGGAAGTCCATGACGCCACGTGCTCGCCTTCGGTCTCGTTTCTGTCCCGGGACTTTATTATTCGCTGTTCTACTACTAGCGAAATGCGAGATGCTATGGAGAGTCCTGAGGTAACCGGAAGTCGGTCGCGGATCGCTTGATTGAACTCACGTGTCCAAAGGAGACGTCACGATTGAGTTTAATCGCCTATCTGTGGATTAATTAATTGTCCAGCTAATTTCACTGTCCGCGTAGCGCGCGCGTGGGTTTGATCGTCCGATGTATATTTTTTATTGACATTTTTTTGATCCTCTCCTCCGGTTGTCAGCCGGACCCGTTGCACCCTGGAGATCGACGCCGATGGTCTCTTGTCGACGACTGTCGACGCGGAGGCGTCGACGGATTCCCTTATCGTCGCCATGTGCACGCGTCTTGTCGAGCGGTTCGCGTCGCTGCCATTCGGCGTATCATTTGGAAATAGACAAACAACGATCATCAATTTATTGGGCAACTACAGACTCGGGGCGCAGCGGAATTTTGGAACGCTGGCGGCGCGAGTGTCCTGCTCGGATGGAGATTTGGATTCGGGAGTTTTTTGTTTTTGCGATTGGCACGCACTTTCGACGTCCTCGCTCGAATTCACTAGTCGCTTTGGCAGGCCTGCCACCTGCTAAGTCGAACGAGGTTTTGCATTTATACTTTCCCGGGGATTGCCCGAACCTCGTGCCCTCGAGGATTCCATGTTTTTTTTTTTTTTCTTTTTCGAAACGATAACAGATTTCACTGATCGTGCCGTCGTGCATGGGTGTTAATACGATATACCGAGCGGACGCAGATCCTTTATGTATTTTCATGAAAGTTTCATCGGTTTCGTGGCTGAATCTGTTTTCCATGGCAAATCGCGTTATCTGGCCAGAGACTGAAGAGGCTGGAAAATAATGGATACCGCTAAGGCGCTTCTCGTCCTGTGACAATCCGATTGGCTGCGCTGCCTGGAAGTTTCCTCGAAATCCGGCTAAAAGTGATTTATTCCACAAGCAGCGTCCAATAAAAAATTAAAAAAAAATACTAATCACTCGATGAATACATTATATGACAACGTATGCTAATATTTTAGAGACCCGAGAGAAGCAGGGAGAGAGAGGGAGCGAGAGAGAGAGAGAGAGAGAGAGAGAGAGAGAGAGAGAGAGAATGTAGGCAAAATCTATAGGTCGATTATACCACGTGCAGCGTCATCTTGAATTCCTACGGCAGGAAGTATCTGGTGAATGACGATTCCTCGGGATGTAATGTATTCGCATGCGATCAGCGAGCAACGGCTTCTCCGGTTGCTTCCGAGAAATAATCATTATCCTCGCAATCGTTCCGTTCACGCATAACACGGCCGAGGCGAGCGCGCGTCATCGAGTCAGTGACCATAGTGTAAACAAATGATTCGGTTCAAAGGAAGGCGGGAAGAACGATACAAATCTCACTGACGTAAGAGACTCCGTTTGGACCGAACGGATCATTTTTTATGGTCAGGTACGATCCCCCAGCGATTCGTCTCGTATCGAAAAATTCGTAGGCAGCGACAGAGTGAATTGAGCCAAGGCGAAGCTGGACCAACCGAACGGATAAGGATAGGCCAGGATCACGTGTGCTCGTGTGACGGAGGAAGAGTGGATAAGACTTTGTAGGAGGACTGTACATTGTCTGGTGCGTAGTAGCCAGCAAAGGCTGGACCAATCGTCGTGCTCGACAAGAGGGGCCCGACCAGTCGCTATGTTCGCCATCCGAGTCAGTTACCCCGCCACCACGTAGCAGCCTGTCCCGTTCGCACGGGAACGTAGGTGACCCAGGTCGAGCCAAGTGGCAGCGGCCTGGAGGATCGTCACACCCGCACCAGCTGTTCCTGCCAATGTCGAATCGTCCGAATCATCGGCTCAATTTTATCAGTAGTGGCAATGGGCTCGACTACTGCTGCCTTTATCGTTTATCTTACACGCTGGTTTTCTAGCACCTCGCAGAAGCTTCTCGAAGTCTATCTGCCAGGGTAATGGAGGCGAGCGTTGCCCTTGACGCATCTTCTATCTCGTGTGGGTGTGTCGGAAGGCAGACCAGCTAGTCGAGCGGCTAGGCATGAGAACAAAGTCCGCGTAGTTCTGCCGAGGAGGTCCGGATGTCGGTTTCTATGATACTCTCCCTCCCTCTCTCTCTCTCTCTCTTACGCGCAGATTTTGCGCACCTTTTCACTCTTTACTACGACGCCACTTGGCGTATTTATATACGTGTATGTGGTTTGTACCGATACTCGAGTTGGCTATCCCCACCGCGCCTACTCCGGACGCCCTTCGGCTACTCTCGGCTATCCTCGGCTCACTTCGCATACATGCCTGCGCTTGTTGTCCAACAAGTGTCGCATGTCGGTATCGGTGCTCTAAAGTTAGATCGACTCATGGGAACGTGCGGTGGCGTTGTGGCCGCGTCTCTTGCGTAATCGTTACGCAGTCCTGGACCTAGCCGAGGCTTTGGTTATGCCGACCGATTCACGATCGGATCTTAGATCTGCGGTTGGAGTATGGGAATTGCTCTTTGAGATTGCGACCTCGTGATCTCTTGCCTGTCTCATTATTTATTTTTTTTTTATTTCTTTAATTGACATTCAGTACAGTTTTTTTTTTGTTTCGTGGCGTTTCTGCGGTTTGGCCATTCTGCCGTTTGATTCACCTGAATTCATATGAGCTTTTTATTTAAGGTTACGTATCCGGTTCTATACGTCGCATTGATCTACACTGGGCGTCCTCTCGTTATTCTTCTAGTGTCTTATGGATTTCTAATCGATGATAATTATAATCAACGAAGCTGTTGGATTATCAGACTTTGCGAACGATTATGTAATCGTTACGCGACTCGCCATTCCTGCTTCTTCGACAACTCTGCTTCCTGGTGGTATCTCTTTCTTATATACCTGGGACTGCGAATTTTTACAGCTCCGAATCAGGTTTCTTGGAATTTTACGACTACTTGATACTGTCGTTCCCTTCGGTGATACTTTTGCCGATGCTTCTATTCCTAACTCTAATTAGGTTAGCACACTTCTACCTACCCAACCACCTAATCACCTACCTACCTACCTACCTACCTACCTACTTCGTACGTCCTACACCCTCCTCTACTCATTCACTTACTCGCACAGTTGCTCTCCCGAGGGTCGAGAAGTCCCGGTTATCGTTCGACGCGCTAAGGACCGTCATTACTGGGAATTATAGTCCTTACTGTATTATATTCTACGAATACCTTTGGCGCGCTTCACTTTCGAGACGTTGTCGTTTTGTCGTATCAGTTAAGGCAATTATAATGTCATTCCGAAGACATCAGAAAGGTTATACGATCCACTTGCTATATAATTATACAATCCGGTCTGTCATAATTATTTAGAGACAATTTTACGGTAGGCTCTATGGGTAATCCGATCGAAGCTGTTAAACATCGAATAGGTCAACGAAGGAAAAAAAAACTTGTTTCCTACGTATCGACAGTTTTTTCTTGGGTAAACTGTTGAAACTTATTTAAATTTTTCTTCCGACACGAACGACTCGTAAGTCCTGAAGCGTCCTACGTTACGGTTTGTTTCGACAAATTTTCTCGTTTTTCCCCGTCGGCGACGCCGGAAAAGCGAAAAGCAGATGACTTTTGATACCTCGAGCTATCCGCGAGGCGTCGCCTTAGTCGCGTCACGCAACCAATTATACTTTTGCCGTACGCGTCGCGCGATCAGCGGATATTACGTCTTTGCATATGGCACAGTTAATGACGGCTATAATTATTATTATTACGAGCGATGACACCAGCACTTTGAGTCTTAACACACGTAACCGCTTGGTGAGACCGACCTTTTTTTTTACATCATCTCGATCGCGTAGTAATAAGATGCATTAATTAAAAATAAAAACATCCTTCATGCACCCGGGAAAGAAATCGAAATTTGTGCCATCATCAAAATTGAAATGAAGCTCTCGGCTTCCTCCAGCACTCAGTGGCGTAACACGTGTCGAAATGTATCTGGAAATTCTTGTGCTAAATCAGTTCCCTCTTCAACAATCCCTGACCCTTGACCGCTTGAACCAAGATTACTACCTGGTAACAGGGACGTCAGTTGCCTCTATACCCGTTACCGTTACCTTGTCTAAAAAGGTAATAAGATGGACCTACGTCACATACCTATCTGACAAAAAATAATAATCTATACGAAATCTCAGTATTTCTATGTTATCTGGATACTTTTGCCCGATACTCTTTTCATGTATAATTAGAACATCAAAAGGTGTATATTTATCGCCCACACAATTTTCTTCTTTTGTTTCTTTTTCGTGTACACAACTACTAGAGGGTGAATAATTAAGTGAACGACAATCAGGATATTTCAATGGAGTCTGAAGTGGGAAGAGAGAGCAGGGTCAAAACGTCATCTTCGAAATGGTTCAAGGTCAGTAAAGGCCTCGCATACCAGTGCCGTATCACAGGCACATCATCCCACCGGTAAATGCGAGTGGCACTCGTTTCATGCATACCGCAGAGTCCAATACAGCATCCGCGGCCCGATGTGTTTTGTACACATGAACTTATATATATGTATATATATATATATATATGTATCAGGAAAGTAAGAGGAGAGCGAGTCCGAGAGAGGTCGAACGCGTTCTAAAAATAATCACAGAGCCACGTATACGAATAGGAGTATGTAGCATTGTAGCCCCTGTCTATATCTATATATATATTATATCTGCACAGAGACGCGAGTATCTTAGGGGTCGAATATTTCGGACATTCAGCACGCTTGAGCGTCGCGACGCTGACCGGTACCGCTTTTACTTTGTACATTTGTTGCCAGTGGGTGGCGGAGCTTCTCGGGTCGTATCTACTTGTATATCCGCCTTCAGGATTATTTCCACTGGCTAGGGGGTATTCTTCGTCGATGCTACATATAGCACGGGAGTTGGCTATTGTTGCATGGGAATGGATTTTCTCGGTATTTACGAATCTACAACTATTGAATTTTATTTATTTTTCTTTTTTTTTTATATAGAGATAACTCAAAGCGGGACTCGTTCTTGTATTGGACGTTACATTTGTATCAGACGTATGTGTAATTTTGATCCTGCCGTGTATATAGAGTGGGAGTGAGCATTTTAACTTCGTTTAAATAAGTCGTACTATTTTTCGGATTTGTTTTTTTTCCTTCTGTTGGTAATAACGCTATAGGAGCTTGGTTACATGTTTGCGTATCCTTAGGGATATTCTGGCGCAGGCCTTATTGTGTCAGTCTTGTGCAGGATATCGTTTCATATGTCACTGCAATGACTCTGTTTTCTTTGCGACACGTGTGACGCGCACGGTATTTCCCGAAATTACTCGTGGTACCCCGGCTGCGCCGTCTTTAAAATTGCCATGGAAAATGTATTCCACAACCACGAGAGAAATTTGATTTTCTTGCTTGTCTTGAAATTTCGACTCGTGCCGTCGACGGATCCCAGGGACAACACGTTGTCGGTGTTAGAATTTTCATGTATGTTTCTTTTACAAATTTTCTCAACGATACCGAAGGAAGGTAGCTTGTCGATTAATAAATTTTAACGAAGTCATTTTATCAATCGAATTTTTGTACCTTACACATACAGCAATCAGTCCCATCTACCGCGATAGGCGTCGGGACGCGCGCGGACTCGGCGGCAGAGATTGTCATTCGGTGGGTCGTTAGAATTTTACACGGACCCCGCCAATTGACGCGTCGCGTGGCGTCCTCGGGGACACTGGCGCTATCGTGAAAATAAACAAAACTCGCGCGTTATGCAAAGGAAAAGTGACGCAGCGTTAATACGCGCCACACCGACGCGCTGGAAATCGAACTTTACCATCGAAAAATTGAACCTGGACTTTGGGACGCTGATACCAATTGTCAATTCGATTAACAAGGTAACAATAACGATTGCGTCTCACTACGATTATCGCGCGTGACAAAAGAGTGGCGCGTTAATGTTTTTACTACGTTTCTGTTAAAATTGTCTATTCGAAAAATTTATTTGACTTTGACACCTTCGTACGAAGATTCAATGTTTTACGTGAAAATGGATAATCCGGTATGGGTGTTTGAGTCGGATAAAAAAAAATAAAAAAAAAAGATAAAGCAAGATATGTACTTCCGGTCGATTGGCCATTGGTCATTCACGAGTCGCACAGGAACGTCGCTTGTATCCGGTGGCGCGCAGGATTTATCCGTGTGTCCATAAGTGACCTACCCCACTGCGCAATACGGCAATGAGTTATCAGAGCGACGTTTATAATCGCGCTTTACAATCCGTCTGTCGATCAATCAAATTTCTCGTTGCAACGAAATTTCCGCGAATCCTGTTAAAACGTCCTCGCGCAATCGCGTCTGCCGATAACATTAATTGCCGCTGCCTGTTGGCCTCATCGACCGACAGACTGACCGACGAGGCGACCAATTAGTCAGCCGAGCGGCTGCTTCGGTCGGCTCGCTGTGCCAGTCGGCGAGTTTCCATCGATATATCTATAGCTGTATGTAATAAGTCGAGGGGCGACTTGGAATATCGCGAGTCTATGACCTTACCTCACTGCTTTGACATTGGCCAATATGTTATCGCGGTTATCAGGATCGCGATAACTTATCACTCGGCAATCCAACTGTTCAGACCGATTGTCCTTACTTTTCAGAGGTGCCTGTAGAGGCGCATACATTGGCGTATACACAGATGTGATACACTTGCGGGATGATCGCATTGAGGATGCGGGGGCGACGTGGCGAACATAAGTCGCGCTTCATTGTAATTCTGTAAAATTAGTGATAAGGTCAGTAGAGGAGGTCAGGAGGCCAGGGGGTGGTGGGGGTGGTGGGGGGGTTCGACTCTGAAATATTCGCCCTGAACGAAAGCAGATCGACTTGAGAGTCTGAAACTCGAGGCGTATCGGGAGTTATCGCGCGTCCCGTTATCAGCGCGTTATCAGTGCGCTCTGTTTGACGTGGCCTGCGCGAGTCAGGCTCTTCGTTCTGTTAACGTCGGGCCTGTAATTAAGAGGCTTCACTTATTGCGGGAAATCCTCTCGTCACTTCTCACTGCTACGTTTTATCTTTTAATATGTGGATCTTATTAGGGGGGAGGGGGCACGGCTCTCTCGGGTTAGGCTAGGTGGATTTCTGGTATTTTTCCTTAATGGCTCGTATAGTAGATGGCTTTCAATTATGGGCATTTCTTGAAGTTACTTCAAATTATTTTTTGTATTATTTTTTGTTTGCATCATTGTTGCGTATTGTATAATTATAGCTTACTAATTATATTCCCTTTCTAGCGATATCTTTTTCTGTTGAAGTTAAATTGTCATTCCGAGTGTCATTTTGTAAGAGGCAAACGTTGATCCGACTATGCGTAGGCCTATTTTTGCTTGATTAGCGTAGAGGGACCTTGATAAATTTAACGAAGTTTGATTACGATTAGGGATAACTTCTTGCTCGTCTTTTATCGTATTTATTACCATGTCGTAATCGAAGAGAAAAACGGGCACGATGTTTTACAAATAACATGGAGCGATCGTTACGCATTTTATTTAGACTTCTCCGAAGATTTTTACGAATTCCTCAAAGTTCAATCTGAATCGTTTGTCACGAGACAAACAAAGTAGTAGGACTCGGAGATAGTAAGTGATTCGGCACTGCACGATCAGCATCTCGCGAAGCGACGGGCACTAATTAGTGAATTAATTAAACCAGCCTTAAAACCGTTAAATACGACACAATAAAAATACCGTCCAAACATTTCTCTATATTCGTACAACCCCTGACGATGTTGCACAATGATAAATAAAATACAATAAAGTAAAATATTTTTTTAAAAATAAAATTAAGCTATTGAAAAAATGCACATGTCGTCTCAATATATTTGACAGTCCACGGTCCATCCGCAGGATTCAATAACTAGCGAATAAATTCAATCTGATTGGAAGATTTAACAAAAAAAAAAAAAAAAAAAAAAAATGGCCATCGCCATGTAACAGCCCGAAGTATCGTACACGAGAAACGAAACTAAATGATTAATTAAAATAAATCCAGTAGCCGAAGCAGACTGAGTCTGCATCTACTGGCAGTTGGCGACCTGACATTCCGGCAGAGCGACATTCTCTCGCGATCGTCGAGTTTCCATGAGAGTGGGGCTTTTCGTCAGTACTAAAAATAGTGGCGCCGCTGTAGTAGCTACGACCTTCGGGCCTTTTGGTTACGTCGGGATGTAAATTGCGAAGTAAAGGGCCGGAGCCAAGGCCGGAAACCCAGCGAACCTACGCGGTCACCTACGTGACGTTACCCGTAGTGGCCCACGTTTCACGGCCATTCACAGACACGAGTCCTCCTCCTGCTCTTCTTCAGCTGATCGTGAGACCCGGGACACTGTAGATCTCGGGTTTAGGCTGCCTGATCCATGAGATACTCCATCGATATTTTTACCAGGATTATCATTTCCGTCGTTATCGTCCGAGCAGGTTCAAGGGTCGATTATCGTTTCACCTCATTTTACATACGCAAAGTACGTTATCTAACTGCGGCTAATCGTTCGTTGCAAACTGGTCGCTCCAAATATTTTGGCAGATTCACCTTCGAGATAAGATAATTTGTTGGAGTATCTTGTTCCATTTTATCTACCTTACGCCGAATACCGAAGGACCCATGTTACCCGACGTGCTCTGGGAATTGACGTTGGCTTTGTGTCCAGTGCGCCCTGAAGTGAGCTGCTAGATTTATCGCTGGCTCTTTATCGTTTGAAACTTCGGAGGGGTTATCAATGAGTGCACAGTTGCCACATCTTCTCGATGCACGCACACGCACTCGGGTCTTTCGTAGCTGTGAAGCCTCTGTAAGGAGGAGAGTGGGGCTGGCAAGGGAAAGCCAAAGAACGAGAAATCTCGGAAACGGTGGAAGAGGCTGAGAGTGGGAGTGGATGAGTAAGAAACGGATCAAAATAGTTTTTGAAAAGTGAAATACACCGAAAGTTGGACCGAAAGCTGAATATTGTTAAATATTCAAAAATATCTATTTTTTCACTCAAAATTCATTTTTTTCCCTACAAACGACTCACGATTCGAAATCGCGGAATGTATATCAATCAGATAATACATCTCGCTACTATCGGTAATTTAATATTGCGCAAGGTCGATTGCACACGGCACGATGTATCAGTAAGAACCTAAGACAGTTTCCAAGATTTTCCTGTGCGAAGGGAAATCGATCCGATCGATTATCGATTTCCCGGCAGAGATTCATATTTTCCCACAAGAACGTTAAGCCGCTCTCGGGCGACAAAAATGAATTTCGTAATGATAGCTTTCCCAATAGAATCGAGTATTTTGGGAAGGTCGCCGTTTCCTTCGAGATAATCGAAGTGAAGGCGATAGAAGCCGGAGGCGGGAATTTCAAAATCGACTTTTGTCTCGCCAGTGCTTTTCCACTTGGTCCCACAGTGGTTATCCTCGCCGTTATCCATTAATAACATCAGCTCCTGGATCCCTGGAATAAGTCGATGCAAAGAAACGGGGAAGCCCGGAAGCTACTCTGCGTAACCAATGCCACTGGACTCCATAGACGGGCATTAAGCACCATTCACACCGTATCGCCGAATGTGCCTATACATCATTTATTAATAGATCACGTCACGATTGACTTTCGAGAACGATCGAACGTGATCCAATAATATTTAATTGGTAGAATCCAATTAAACTGGGAGCCGATAATGCGTCCCCCGCCCCCCCTCAATTTCCTCGGGTAGTTAGACGAAATGGAAACGCGGCATTATTGCCTCAAGGCCGAAGAAATTTCGTAATCGCTCGATTGGTTGGCCTTGGATTTTCATTAGAATTTTTCTTTTACCACATTTTTCCACACTCTCTCTATCGATCGCGTTATACGTGCATGCGTGCATATTGGGTACACAGTGTACATAGCAACGGGACTGAATGATAGATACACGGTCTTCATTACCACTTAATTAGCCAATCTCGAGATACACTCGTTCACTGGGCGACCCAAGCACGTGGTTAGAAGTGCGTCGTTCCGACTGAAGTGGATGAGCAGTTATAATAGTGAAATAGTAGCGTGCAGTTATGGCAGAGAGACAGAGAGAGAGAGAGAGAGAGGGAGAGAGGGAGAGAGAGAGAGTGAAGTGGAATTGAGTGGACGTGACTATAACTATAGATAGTAAAGTATACGGCTTGACAGGGACGGATGAATAAAGTCTCCTTTTTTTCCCGTCCCCCCATAATTCCAGAGTTCGTTATCGTTACTCGTTATGCTTTCGTTATTGATTGCAATAAATCACTTATATATTTATATTCGCGTCAGGTATCAGGAAACGTGGAAGAATTCGAATTGTTATATCGCTTACAAAGCAAGTACAGGTCTTCCCACAAGGATGCGGCTCCCGGTATTCACGAATTGTTCGCTTAGATGATATTCCAAGCATTTCTTTTTTTCTCGAATTTATTAAGACAGGCTTTTCTGGCTGATTCCAGAATAAATGATGATCGTTGGGAAGTAGAATTTTATTTTTCAACATAAATTTAAATTATTTCATCTATACTCGTTCGGCTGGTTTTAACAGTGTAATTTCACGGTGCCGTATACAGGTGGATGCTGCGTATAAGCTGGAGTTGTTCGAATGGAGTATACGCACTGCACAGGTAATCCCAGTGGAAAGAGCAGGTCGTGGGCAGACGCCTATATTTCTACACGTAGTTACGTAGTGGGTACGTAGAGAGCGGAAGAGAGGAGAGGCCAGTGGGGGGGAGGGAAGGAGGGGAGGAGGGGAGGAGGGGTGGAGGCAGCAGCACGAGGTGTTCCTAGCGAATGGGCAACTTGTTGCGTTTCGGCTTGGCGCGACTCAATAATATACGGTTACATGGGAATCCACGAGAGACACTTCAGTGAGGATCAGCCTTAGTATATGTGTCTGCCCACGTGGAGGCTGGAGATTGTCTTACCTTAAGGTTAACAGGTGCATCCGAGAGGTACGATAACGCGTAATTTGTGAGCAGTTCAATTTTTTCTTTTTCTTCGATTTCAGCCGAACGGCGGAAGAGCGAGAAGCGCGGGTCGAAGAACCGATCCCTGTTTGACGTATCGATCGCTGTTTTCTTTTTTCACCCCGTGCATCCTGAGTCGTATGCTTTCTGGATGACATCGGTCCATTGGCACGAGCATTTGTGTTTCTCTTGGCAGAGATTCGAGTTGGTATCGATCCAAGCTCTCTTTATCTTTATCTTTATCTTTATTTTGGTGCGAAATAACGACGGAACGTTACACTTGAGCATTGTACGTTCTCTTGAAAAAGAAACGGGGTGCCTTTGGCTACTTCTGCGATATCTGCACCTGAGTCACTCGAGCGCGACCGGCGGCGGCTACGTTTTTCTTTTTCTTTTTCTTTTTCTTTTTCTTTCTCTTTCTCTTCCTTTTCCCACCACTCGGATATGTCTTCTTAGCGAGAAGGACGCTGTCTGTCTAAGGTCAAGTTTTTCTCAAGGCTAACTTCAAATACCTATCCTTACCTACTAAACTAGCAGCGTCGCAATGCCTCTCTCTCTCTCCTCTCTCTCTCTCTCTCTCTCTCTCTCTCTCTGTAGCTATTCTGCGCGTCGCGGCTTTGGATATCCGCCCGTTGTCAATGGCATCACGGCGTGCGTGAAGATTTTGCGGTTTCGTGTAAACGCGAGATTAACGATACGTGCACGAGTGTGACCATTGTGTCACGTGTGAGAACAGGAGAGAGAGAGAGAGAGAGAGAGAGAGAGAGAGAGAGAGAGAGAGAGAGAGCTGAAAGATCGTGGGACTCGTGGATGGTTTCAGGTCTGTCGCGATGATAAACAATAGCGACGACGAAAATTAGCTGCCGACTACATAAATCGACTTGACGTATCTCGAGTCACTCAATGACTATGGAGAAATTATCGATCTTTGCGAAAAATTACAGGACTTTATGCGCGCCAGCTGATAGGTACTCGGTGATGATCTATGACGATGATGACTTTCTAATGGCGTATCGGAAATCGTCGTGGTATTTAATGATTTTTTTTTCTCTTCTGTTTCAGGTGAGTTCACAATTACGGGTTTTGTTGTCGACCTCGGAAGACATCTGGCTACTACGGTAATTATGGTTGTCGACGAAATTGACGCTTCGCCAACCCCCTAATTATATAGGGATCGGAGCTCATTTTCGCGGACTGATTTCCTGAATACGGTATAAATAATTTAACGATTTTTCGGTTATCCGCGAGGAAATCGTTAGATCGAAACTCACTGTTTTTCCTACTTTATTTATTTCAACGAAAGATCCCTAAATTGACCTGATTCTTCTCTCCGTCCTTATCGGCAAGAATCGTTATTCGTCTTTCGTAGAAAATACATTTAATTCAATTTGCGCAATCGCCTTAATCGCTATCTGTCTTATCATTAACCGTTCAATCGATCAAAGAAAATAGTTGCAGAGGATGCTGCGAAACCAGATGAAGCATCGGTCGATAGAACAAAAAAGAACGCAAAGTACGAAGGGTTGACAAATTCTGAGAAATCTCCAGTGTATCGCCCACGTACAACCCTCGGGAGTCGTACGACAGTCTGAAGCTTTTCAACCCTTAGCAAGGATTCATCCCCCGAGGCTCAAGGGATGACGTCCGAGCACTTGGTCCAGTATCAGCTCGCCTTAAAAGGAATACGAGGAAAAAGAGTGTCAGGTTTATGAGAGTTTCCCTTCATTTCCCACACACCATGGCAACCCTGTAGAAACGCACGGGAGGATATGGGGGTGAGAGAGAGAGAGAGAGAGAGAGAGAGAGAGAGAGAGAGAGAGAGAGAGAGAGAGAGAGAGAGAGAGAGAGA